>PVLC010001056.1:0-50362 GCA_004027655.1 Graphiurus murinus
TGGCGCACGCTTGTAATCCCAGCATTCGGGAGGCTGAGACCAGAGGATCCGGGTTCGCGGCCAGCCTCAGCTACCTAGTGAGGCACTCCGCAACTTAGTGAGACTCGGTTTCAAAATAAAGAATAAAAAATAGGGCTGGGGGTATAGCTCGGAGGTAGAACGCCCCTGAGTTCAATCCCTGGTACCGCAAAAAAAAAATAAAAAATAAAAAAATAAAATAAAAAATAAAAACAAAGTATAGCTGAGAAAAGTCACACAAACAGAAAGGTGATGAGATTTTTGGACACGTTTATTCTACAACCTCTTAAAACTTTCAATGCCTTACAAACGAGGCCATTTTTAAGAGGAGAGAAAAGTACCCTGTGTTCATACGCATATTTCTTCCAATTCAGGGATGAGGTTCTATAACCCATACATGGTCTCTGTAGCAGAAAGCAGGTGTGAATTGAATAGTATCTTGAGTGGCACAGAGGTCTAGGAGGGCCACCATCTCTGAATGGGGAGCTATAGCGGTAGCATGAAGTCAGCAAACCAAGGGATTAATTGGACAAGATTTGGGGCTGAGATCAGAACCAGGGGTGTGGTTCTGCACACCACCCTCAACCAGGACAACTTTTCCTTTCTACCCCATAATAATGATAATATCAGTAGGTACCATAGAGCTTTCTAAATATTTTGCACACATCTCTCATTACCTTCACAACATCCCTAAAGGGAAAGAATAAATAGCAAAGCATTTACTCTTCCTATGAATGCCATGAAGTAGGCCTCATTTTACCAATGAGGAGACTAAGGCACCAAGAAGTTTAATCATTAGCTAACATGGCTGGCAGGCAGCCGAGCTGGCTCAGAGCCATTGAGCCATCTTGGCCTATCTGATATCTATGGCAGACACTGTTGAGCAGCGCTGGACTAAAACCTGGTGGCCACACTGAACTGATAAGTGGGAACCACTTTGGTGGCACAAAGTGAGCATTTAAGAGTAGGAGCAGAGGAAGATGCACTGAAGATGCGGCTTTGCTTCTGATACACGAAGTAAGTAGAAAATGGCTGCTAAATTTACATCAGCCACAAGCCAAAGTCCTTGAGCGACTTAACATCATAATGCAGGAGCAAAATCTCGTGCTCTCTCAAGACAACACGGGGGTCTCTCGTGGGTTCTTGGCCTCCGTGATAAAAAGAATTTTAACACGTGCCAGTCAGAAACAAAAAGGCAGGAATTTATTTAGGAAGGTAAGGGACTCGGGGGGAGAAAACAGGTGAGCGGAGATCTTCTAGGCCAAGCAAGCAAGAGAGAGCTCTTTGCAGCCTTTTCAATCCTTATATAGAACTCCCAAGAAGGGGTAGGCACAGAAGAAGTCTGGACCTCCTCTTTCTCAGGTTCAAGGTCTGACCTTTGTCCTCCTGGACCTCAGGAGTCTCGGGTGGGGCAGGGATCCAGGGGGGCCCATTGAGATTTCTGCCTAAGACCTGACACACACCCTGTAGGGTGGAATTAGATTATGAACTCTGCAGATTTTAAAACTATATTTTTCCTTTCCTTCCCAATGTCTCCTTTCTGCCTAAATTTTATTCCTTCTATTCTACCTCATCAGTCTCAACGAGAGAAATAAGACAGTAGTCTGAAGCTGAAGGAATCTTGGACATCTCAAACTATGTCTGAGAAGTGAACGCCCTGGGAATACCTTCTGGGGCAGTGAATCATCTGAATTCCCCATTCTCTTTCTTGGAATTTGGGTAAGTCAGTTAGGCAGCCACATGCAGAGTAGGTTCAGTCCACACCATCCACCGAGTACTTGTTTGATAAAGTACTCCTTCTAGGGCCTGAAGGACCCGAGTTGTCAAAGTAGGATATGCACTGGCTAGACTGAATGTTTGCAAGATTGGGTTCTCAAAAAGAGAAGTGTTCTAGCCGGGCGTCGTGGCGTACGCTTGTAATCCCAGTACTTGGGAGGCTGAGACAGAAGGAGGCTGAGACAGATTGCAGGTTCACAGTCAGCCTCAGTTCCTTAGTGAGGCCCTCTGCAACTTAGTGAGACTCTGTTTCAAAATA
The DNA here is from genome assembly GCA_004027655.1 of Graphiurus murinus. Classification (NCBI taxonomy): domain Eukaryota; kingdom Metazoa; phylum Chordata; class Mammalia; order Rodentia; family Gliridae; genus Graphiurus; species Graphiurus murinus. The sequence goes on from PVLC010001056.1 coordinate 2,054, forward strand.
AAGAATGAAAAATAGGGGTTGAGGGTGTAGCTCGGAGGTAGAATGCCCCTGGGCTCAATCCCCAGTACTGCGAGAGAGAGAGAGAGAGAGAGAGAGAGAGAGAGAGAGAGAGAGAGAGTGTTCTGTAAATTCCACACAGTAGCAAATAATGGGAAAAGCCATTTGAAGAATGACAAAATCACCACTCCCGAATTCCATGCCAGAGTTTTTGGAGTAATCAGATCTGTAGTCATTTAGGGGCCACTGCTGTTGTGTGACCAGTCTTGCACAGCTGGTCTCAGCTTCCGAGGCACAGAACTAAAATGGAGCCTCTCTCTTCTGTCTGTGAATCCACCGTGGTTCTATCTCTGGCTCCTTTTCCTTAACTTCTGACACGTCAGGCAGGAAAATGAATGTACATATTTGCATAAGCCGCAAGGCTGTGCAAACAAACTCTTAACCAGCTAAAGGGCACTTTATAAACGGCTCTTATTTCTTACCATTTTTTAATGGGCTTTATGCATCTTAAATCAGATCCATATTCTTTAAAAGTCCTTATCCCTTATTCTTCATAAGTGCTTTCACCAATGTTCTCCCCCCTGTACAACACCCAGCAACTCTCTCCATTAACTCCCATATTCTTTTTTTCTCACTAGCCGACTAGTTTTTTTTAAAATAATGAATGTAAAGTTTTCCTAGCGTCCATAAGCTGCCAATAAGCTAAAAAATTCTAGTATTTCCATTCAGGAGCTAAAAATGGGTTCTCTTTTGAAAATGTGCTTTGTGAATATATGTTTAACTTTCATGGGGGTGCCCCTTAGATATGAAAAACTTCACTAGTTTTCAGGCTACACCAGCTTGTCTATGTATAGGTAGCGTCAGTAAAAAATGTCCTCAAGTACTGGCTAGAAATTTTCGGTAAGGGAGAAAAAGATGCTTATTGTTTAAACAATTCAACAACAACAACAAAATGTGTTCTGCCTTCTCATTTTACCATTTTAAAATGCAGTGTTAGCTTGAAAACAAACCAAAGTGCAGAAAATGTTAAACATTGAAAGCCAGTATTTCCCCTTCTTTAGTATGTTTCTCAGTGATCGTCAATAGTCTATTTGGACTTCTTATGAAGTCCTGGAACATCGGGGAGGTAAAGAAAACTGAGTTATTGACAATAATCCACTCCAAATAATTGACTTATCTTTCAATATAAGTGAAAGTCATTGACTCTTTTTCTATTTTCTTTTTTTTTTTTTTTTTTTTGTGGTACTGGGGATTGAACTCAGAGGCATTCTACCTCCGAGCTATACCCCCAGCCCTATTTTTTATTCTTTTATTTTGAAACCAAGTCTCACTAAGTTGCGGAGTGCCTCACTAGGTAGCTGAGGCTGGCCGCGAACCTGTATCCTCCGGTCTCAGCCTCCCGAATGCTGGGATTACAAGCGTGCGCCACCACGCCCGGCTTCTTTTTCTATTTTCTTTGTTCTTAGTTTTCAAATACTGGGTGTCTGGTGTTGACCTTTCGCTTGTCATATTCTCTACGCCAGAGCCAAGATCAACTCGTGGATATTTATTTATTTAGCTAACTTCATCATTAAGGTTGCCAAAGAGGACCCAGGACTGTACCAATGTAGGATTATAAGTTCATAAAAAGGATAAAATCAAACATTTTATCCTTTTGAGAAATGATCTCCTGTGTTTTATAATAGCATCTATGTAAGTCTATAAAATAACTATATTATATCAATCTTATAGATGAAGAAACTGAAGGAATAGAAACACAAGCATACTCGACATTTATTAAGAATCTGTAGGAGAGGCATGGTGCTTGCAGTTTTAGAATAAATATATAAATAAAGCAGCCAATACCCTTTACCTGGTCACAGTTGAGTGGACATGACAGATTGTGAAATGTACAATAATAAAGACAGAATATAATGGAGGAACAGGAGAGAGGGTGACTTGAACTGACTAGAATATTTTGTAATGGTTTTGTGGGGATGGAATCTAAACCCAGCCTTGATGGGTTGTGGGTGTTCTACAGGCAAAAATGGCAGGGTGGCAAAAAAAAATTAATTATTGCATAGGTGTGTGTGTGTGTGTGTTACTAGGGATTGAACCCAGGGGAGTTCTACCTCTGAGCTACAACCCCAGCCCTATTTTTTTTATTTTGAAACAGGGTCTTGCTAAGTTGCCTTGAGTCTTGCTAAGTTGCTCAGGTTGCCCTTGAACTTGTGATCCTTCTGTCTCAGCCTCCCAAGTACGGCAATTACAGATGTGCACCACTATGCCTAGCTATTGCATAGGTTTTGAGGGCTAGGCAAGAAAGGAGGGAGAAAGCGTTCAGGAGGTTTGCAGATGTCCTTGAATGCCAACTCGGGTGGCAACATAGAAGAGTATGACAGCAGGGAAATCATTTAAGGGGCCATCACAGTTGTTCAGGAAAGAGGCCAGGAAGGCTCACACTGAAGCAAAGGGGGAGTTGGAAGAAAGGTAAGAATACTTTGAAAGATAGCAGAGGTAGAATCTATGGAATTTGGCAACTGGACATCAACTAGGAAGGAAGAGAAGGGCTGAAGATGATTCTGATGCATTAATTTTACATTTGAGCTACCCTCGGGCCACACATAAGGACACTTCTATCAGGGAGGTGGAATTGTGGGTCTAAGGATCAGGCCGGATACTGATCTAGAAACCAACCACGGAGAATAGGATGGTTGAATTCATGCAAGAAATCTCCAAGGAATAATTCAAGGTCAAAGAGAAAAAGGACAAGAAGAAAACTGGAAGGGAACACCTATATTTTAAGAAAGAGTAGAGAAGGGGAGAGAAGGAAGGAGTCATTAATTGAGCCTGAATAATCAGTCAAGAGAGGTCCGAGGTAAGTGGTAAGGTGATAGAAGTCAAGGAAGAAATGTTCCCAGAGAGCTGAAGGACGAGTAAACAATTTACTGTGGTCACAGAGGTCACAAAGTTCCTCAACTCTTCACCTACTTACTGAAATACCACAAAAGAAAAAAGTGCCTTTTTTAAGAGGAACTTACTGGCCATTTTACCAATGGTTAACCTGGGAACCAGCAAGTTCCAATCTCCTTTGCTAAATACATATATAATATAATTAGCTGTGTATACATACATATATGTATATGTGTATGAATTTATGTATACGACCATCCTGCTTTCCTTACACTGAGCTTCTTAAATAACGTATTAATCATATCCTAGATCTTATGTGCCCTCTTTCATCTCTGTGGTACTGCGCAGTGCTAAATGCAAGAGTTTCGGAATCAGAGACCGACCGCAGGGCAACCCAGCAGTGTGACCAGGGCTTATTAACTAACTTTTCTAAGCCTCAATTTCCTCGTGTGCAAGAGGCGGATGGTGACACTTGTCTACTAGAGTCAGGAAGAGCTTATGAGATAATGCAAGCAAACTTCAGCAACAAGGACAAGGGCTTAATCCCTTTCAATGTTTTTGTGTTTTGCAATGTTCCCTGAAGGCAGTGGACTGTCCCAACACTCTTCCCCAAGGCACGAGCAGCAGGGACCTGGGGACCGCCTGCCTCATCCTACTAGCCCTCGGGGGGAACTTCATCCACAGGAAGAGGAAGGACGAGCTGACCCGCTCCCCGAGACTCCGCACCCATAGAGCTGGGGCTGGCTGCAGGGCGCCGGGGCCAGCTGGCTGCCTGGAACCGCCCGTGGCTCTCGGAGGACTACAAGTCCCAGAGTGCAGCGCGCCACGCAGAGGCGGGACGGCCCCCGGTGAGGCTGCTTGGGGGACTGCGAGAGAGCCAGCGGGGCACGCCGGGACTCGTAGTCCCCTGACGGCCACTCCGCGGGTCCGAAGAGTGCCTGAGCGAGAGCTGCCTCCCCAGTCCCGCCTTTTGTCCACGTCTCGCTTCTCCGGGCCAATGTCCTCTCCGGTGGCTGCGGCCAGCCCCTTTGCGCTGCAGCCGCCATTGGCCCCGCGGACCCGCGACGCGGGCCGCACCCGGAAGTCGCGTGGGGGGAGGCGGTTTCCTAGACTACGACACCGGAAAGCCGGGGGCGGCGCTCCGGGCCGCCGAGGGAGGGCGGTGGCGGCGCTGGCGCTGGGGACCGGCTCGGTGGCTCTGGCACACAGTTTGGCGCCGGCGGCTGCCCGCCTCACTCCGCGTCCCGCCCTCGGCCCGGCTCGCTGCCCCCTCGCCCGCGGCGTCCGGCGATGTGTCCCCCCGCCCGGGCGTAGCCGCTGCGCGTGCGCGGAACCGGGGGGCCATGAGCGCAGCCGGCGGCGGCCGGGGCGGTGGGTCCCCGGTCCCCCTGCGAGCGCCATGGAACCTGGTGGCGGCGACGGCCGCGCTCTGCCTGGTGGCGGCCACGTCCGTGTGGCCGGCGGGAGCCGCGCCCATGAGCAGGGAGGAGAAGCAGAAGCTTGGGTAAGCCCGGGGTGGGCTTCCCGGGGCGGCTGACCACCGGCGAGGTGCCTGTCATTGCCGCCCGGGGCGGGCGCGCAGTGGCCTCTCGGGTCGCGAGTGGCACAGCTGCTGCCTCGCGGGGACCCTCGAGGGGGAGACAGGGTTCGGGGAGGTGGGAGCTGTCGCCCGCGACGTGACCTCGGGGGGCCGTCGGTGACACGTGCGGGCTCTTGGAGGCCAGCCGCGGTGTCATGTCAGTGGCCCTCGAAGGGGGCTGCAGCCCGCTTAGCCGCCCGCGAGAGTCCTGCGTTTGCCTTTCGACAGATGCTGGGTTGCATTTCTCGCCCAAAGGAGCTCCCAGCTGGGAAGATGTTGCTGATCTCAAATTAGTTAAGGAAATAGTGTTTACACCTGTTCCGGGGAAGGGGGCCGGGCATTCATTTGGAACTTGAACTTTGCAGTTTTTTTTTTTTTTTTCTATTTCCTTGTGGTGTTTTCCTGCACTGCATTTTCATAATAGGACCGACTATTTGGTGGTGTTTATTCAAGAGTCCTAATTAAGTATACTTACTTACTCAGAGTAGTTTTCATCAGTCTTGAAAGTGTCATAGAATGATTATGTTTATAGCATGTAATTCAGTCAATAATACTAATATGCATGAGATCCCACAAATGAGTAAGAAAAAAGCTGAGAACCAATAGAAAATGGGCAAAAAGCATGAACAGTTATGTCGGGGAAGAGGAAATGCAAATGGTCAAACATATAAAGTTACTCAACCTCATAAATGTAAGAGATAGAGATTAAAACAATGAGAACTTTTTACCCATCAGAATTGTAAATACAAAACATACAAAATTGTAAATACAAGCCCATCAAAATTGTAAATACAGGGATACAGTACTGGTTAGTTTATGCTTGGGGAAAAAAAGCAACAAACTTTGGTGGGAATGTAAATTAATGTAACTTATTGACTTTATCTCCTTAAATTTAAATTGTGCTTACTCTTTGATCCATAAATCCCCTCTCCAGGAATCTACCCCATATAAATACAAAGCATTGTTAATGTAGAGGTAGATATACAAGGGTGTGCATTTTGAAAGAAATGAACTGTTGAGAAATTATTAAATGTGATGCATCCATATGAATTTTTATCATTAAAATGGTGGTCTGTCATTAGAAGGATATCCAGGATGTATTCCAAAGACCAAAAAAAAAAAAAGCAAGTTGTCTAATAATCTACACATACCATGGGTGTGTGTGTTTTACTGGGGATTGAACCCAGCTTGTTCTACCTCAGAGCTGTACTCCCAGCCCATGTTTTTATTTGTTGTTTTTGAAACAGGGTCTCGCTAGATTACTGTCTCCCTGAGCTTAGTCTTGAACCTGAAATGCTCCTGTATTACCCTTCCAAGTACTGGGATTATAAGTGTGCACCACTACACCAGCGGGTTTTATCTTTTTAAAGAAAAATATTGTCTAAGCTCGGAAAAGAGTGAAAAGATAATTACCTTCTAGTATTAGGATGGAAGGGAGATGGAACCATCAGTTTTGACTTGTGTACTTCTGTATTTAAATATTATAAGAATCTTGTGTTAATTTTTTAAAAATAAAGATCACTTAATGGGAAAAAAGATAAAATATCAACTATCAAAACAAAATTATCCGTAAACTCTATAAAGTGTCTTAAAATTTTTTCTTGATGAATTTAATGTATCATTGATAACTTTTACTAAATACCCCACTTTGTGAACACTTTAAATGTGTTATTCCTGTAATCCTCCCTATTTCTTCAGGAGATGGATGGGATCTCCATTTTGCAAGTGAAGAAGTTGAGTTAAAGTTAACTTGTTTAGAGTTACAAGCTAGGAATTGGTGGAACTAGTTTTCAAAATCAGATTTCTCTGACCCCGGAGCTCACACTCTTTACACTGTGCTGAACTAAGACTTGGAAGAGAACTACCAAGCCTATTAAGGACCATAACTACATAACTATTTTATTTGATCACCATTTCTTGTATCTGTCTGTCTCTGTTGCGCTCTCTCTCTCTCTGGTGGAGATTGAACCCAGGGACATTCTACCCCGAGTTACACCCTCAGCCCTATTTTATTTTTATTTTGAAGCAAGGTCTTGCTAGATTGATGAAAGTCTTACTACTTGCTGAGGCTGTCCTTGAATCTATGATCCTCCTGAGTGCTGGTATTACAGGCATGCCACCACACCCAGCTCCCCTTTCTCTCCTTTTTATTTTTATTTTTGGCAGTACTGGGGATTGAACCCACGGGCATTCTACCTTAGAGCTACAACCCCGGCCCTATATTTTATTCTTTATTTTGAAACAAGGTCTCGCTAAGTAGCTGGGACTGGCTCTGAAGCTGCCAACCTCTTGCCTCAGCCTCCCAAGTCCTGGGATTATACGTGTGCGCCACCATACCTGGCTCTTTTCCCCTTTTTTATTAAAAAAATCTATATGAAAAAGAATCATTGGATAACTCATTCTTAACTAGAATTAATTTTTTGCATTTCTCCCTTTTTAAAATTATTTTTATTAGTGCATAACAATCACAGAATAGTGGGTTTCTTTGTGGCATACTTATGAATGCACATAACATATTTGATAAATTTCAATCCCCAGAATGAATTTTAAACTAGAAAACTCTAACCAGATAGGCTGAAGGTTTCAGGTAAAATTTTGAGATCATTTGCAAAAGTAAAATTACATTTATTTAGGCTTACTGATTTAGATTACTTTCCCCTCTAGAAACTTTCAGAAAACTGAACTCTGGTTCATTAGGTTTACTTTTGTGATTTTTTTTTTAAAGCTCAAATAATGACTTATAAAAAAGCAAGTAGTGCCCCCGCCCTTTCCCTACACCCCCAAACCAAACATAATAAAAAGTAGAATTGTTAGGAATAGTAAGCAGTTGCTAAGTTGCTTGTAGTTTGTGGTTTGTAGATTATTTACCTGATCATATCGTTGAAAAACATGGTGTTTTGTTTTTAAATGTTTAGGGCAGATTTTGTTAATTTTTTTTTTTTTTTTTTTTTTTTTGCAGTACTGGGGATTGAACTCAGGGGCATTCTACCTCCGAGCTACACCCCCAGCCCTACTTTTTACTCTTTATTTTGAAACCGAGTCTCACTAAGTTGCGGAGTGCCTTACTAGGTAGCTGAGGCTGGCCGTGAACCCGGATCCTCCCGTCTCGGCCTCCCAAATGCTGGGATTAGGCCTCCCAAATGCTGGGATTACAAGCGTGTGCCACCACGCCCAGCTTTCATGTTATCTTTTTCTTTAAAAATGATTATAAAACAATCCAGTCACTATAGATGTTGGCATGTGGCAATGTAACTTTAGAAAAAGCTGACTTACGGAAATTATTTGAAGAAAGACATAATTTTAACTGGGAATCTGATTTCTAATATATTTTTAAATAGTTGTCAAATAGATATAAAACCTTATTGAGACATTTTTCTGTCTAATATAGTTACTATTGTACCATTCTGTACTTAAATATGACTTTCAGAGAGTAACTGGATATTAAATATGTCCACATGAAATTATGTGCTGTGAGATTTGCTGATCGTATTCTGTAAAAATATAGGCATTGGAAAATAGTATGCAGTCATGATTTACTCATAATTTTGAAAATCCAGTGCTTGCAAAGTTAAACCTTACGTCATCTGTAATCCTGTAGAAATTACAGGGATTTCTACTTCTTGGTGTTGATCTTGTATTAATTCCATTTTAGGGAAGGAAAAAGAAGAATTTCCATAGTATGTCTTTTGGTGTCAGTGCTTGAAAGAGACATTTTAACCTCATGCATGGTTGTTTTTTTTTTTTTTTTCTTATGTCACTAGTTTGAAAGATTTATCATCTTCTAATGTCTAGAAGGATTCTTTAAGATACTCTCTACATATATGTATTTATATATACAAACTTATAAGGAATTAGTGTCTTAGCAAAATGGTGATGGGATCTTATTTTTAATTAGGTGGTTTCTATCCCCATTAGTACTGGGGGTCAAACCAGCCCTTTGTGCATGCTAGGCAAGCAGTCCGCCACTCAGCCTTTTTATTTTCCCTGTCCTTTTGATCTTATTTTTGAGACAGCATCTCATTAAGATGCCCAGGCTGGGCTCGATTTCAATCCCCTTGCCTTAGTCTTCCTAGCAGCTGAGATTATGGGCCTGTGCCACCATACCTGGTTTGACTGATTTAAAATAATTAAGTAGTTTTTATTCATAAGAAGTTGTTTATTCAGGTCACCAAGTTTGAGTGTACTTGGTTTTGCTGGTCATTATAGCCAGGGTCTGGAAATCAGGTCTTTTCAGTATTTTATCATTCATGATTACAGTTTAATAAAAAATGATGGTTGAAATATAATGGGAAAAAATAAACATGTAAATAGCTGTTTTAAAAACACTTTTTTCAATTTTTGCTGTTAGTAATTAGAACTTGGAAAAGAGTTGCTAAAAGATTGCTTAGCCATTTTTCTTTGCTAATTATTGAGAAATTTGGCCTTGTCTGGCCATACATTAACTTCTGTAGTTTTATAGCACGTAAGCCCCTGAACATGTTTCATTGAGAGACTGATTCCTTAGTCTCAACCTTGTAGATTTTGATTTAGTAAATCTGGTGTGGTGAATCCAAATTCTCCACTTTAAACCTGAGATTTTGATAAATAAATTAGCCAAAAACACAAATCTAATTTTGAGCCTTAGATTTCTCATTTTAGAAGTGAATACTATTTTTTATAGTTTTTTTTTAGCAAATAGAATACATCATAAATTATCTTTTGTAAATGTGGTACACATGTTAATATATACTTAAACTAGGCATTAGTGGTTTTATTCAGTGTAAGTGGAAAGACAGAGGCTTGATAAAATATTATTTCGTACCAATATACACACACACCTACCCCTCTTTTAGTAGAACATGCAAGATAGCAATAAATGGTACCGATAATTATTTCTCTAGAAGGCTCTCCAGCAGTGTTCCCCTCTCAAGACAGATATACAAAACAATTATGTTAAGCGGTATGGTAATTGTTTTTCAGCATCAGATTCCTTCCTTATCATGAATGTATCATTCAACAGTTATAATATGTTATAATTATAATATGAATTTTATATAAATTACTAAAAGTTTGGCCTAGCTCTTTGTGGTGAGTTTATGAAAACTTCTCTTCTAACTGGTGTATTTTCCAACTCTGTTTATGTCTCCTTCTACTGAATTTTTCTTTCATTCTTTTACTGGTATATGAGTGAGAATTAAATTTTTGAAACACAATAAATAGAACATACTTAACTTTTCTCTGTTTCTGTTTTTTTCAAAATTAGGAATCAAGTGCTGGAAATGTTTGATCATGCTTATGGTAACTATATGGTAAGTAGGAAGCTTATCTTTATATATCATATCTGTGATATGTCATTATGTGAGCGCAGTTGACTGGGAATCTTGAAAACTGAATTACTAGCTCATTTTTTTATAGCAAGTTTTTAAAAATTGGAGGAAACATAAGCTAACAGTATTCCTGGTAGTGGTTCTTAGTGAACCAATTTATTGAATATGTAAGAATAAATTTAAATTAGATTATACAGCTTTGTATTTAAGCAGTTTCCTGGGTGGGTCAACAACATTCACTGAATGCTTTGTATAGCTAGTATTGTGGTTGTAAGCATGAAAATGATGGTACCTTTGGATTTAAGGGAAATTCTCTTAATTTAAAAAAAAAAAAAAAGCTTTAGAATATTACTTTATGTACTCTGCAGAAAACCATTGCTTAAAAGAGATAAGCTATCACCTATCCTCTGTCTAAATTATATCTGTGTGGACTCTGAAATTAAACATATTTTGTGTTCTGCTATGCTAATCTGTACAGTTTTAAAATATTTTAAAGCTCCCTTAAGATGAAACGCAGTTTCAGTTTTACAAGCTGAAAAGTTCTGGAGCTATGTTGTACAACAATGCAGATGAAATAGCAATATATTTTAGAGTTCAGAAGAAAGTTTTGCAGATATATTTCTGTAATTTCGAAAAGAATGATCAAACTGTCTTAAGAATTACATCTTATAATCTTTTTTACATTCTAAAATATGCCAGCAAATTATCTTTTATGATTTCAGTCTATAAAATGTAGTTGGCAGCAGGGAGTGGTGGCCCACATCTATAATCCCAGTACTTGCGAGGTTGAGATAGGAAGATAGGAAGTTCAAGGACAGCCTCAGCAATGCAGTGGGATTTTTAGCAACCTAGTGAGTCCTTGTGTTAATTGAGAACTTAAAAAAGATGAAGGTAAATCTTGGGTCTAAGCACAAGTGCATTCCAAGAGTCATGCATGTTGTGAAGTAGTTGCACATTTAAAAACATGTACTGCAGTGCTCTACACAGATAGGTATGGCCCCACTGGAAATATGGAAGAGGATGTTACTTCCAGAAGTTCCCAGGCTTTGCAGGTGAAAGCCAAAGTCGTTAGTTGTAGCAAAGACACCCAGTTAGGTCACAAAAGAAACTAGGCCAGAAAATCCTCTGAGAACGGCCCTCAGCACCTGCTGTCACAAAGCATTAAGTATATTCTACAGTGGGCAAAAATGTATTGATCTAACTTTCTGGTATTTACCTAAAAGGAATAAGAAACCTAGACAACATGCTTTATAAAGAGAGGCTCCCAATTTATAGCAAGATGGAGTGAATTCATCCAGCTGTATACTATTTTATTTGACTTTGGAACCAAAACTCTGCATGTATGAGAAGACGATGGTTTGAAGGGTAAAGCATGAGTCCACGTGGCCATCTCAAAACCAGCCTAGATTTGTTAAGTTATGCTCTGCCACAGTTCTAAAATATTAAAGAGAATCCAGGTGCCTTTTACTTCTTATTTGAAGTCAGTTGAAAATTTTCCTAGTTTAAACACTCAGAAACACCATTGGCTTGCTATAGAGTAAAAGTGTTAGTTTTAAGGTTCAATTGCATTGAGCTGAAATCCTGTTACATCTCTTCACTGGCTTGGACCCTAAGCAGACCAGGTAACCCCTCTTCTGATGTAAACTGAAATCATTGCAAAGGGTTGTTGCTGTAAGAGAACAGAACTTTTGAGAACGGAGACTGTTTCCTTTATTTTTACTTTTTTTTTTCCTTTGGTACTGGGGATTGAACTCAGGGGCATTCGACTTCTGAGCTATAACCCCACCCCTATTTTTTTTTTTTTTATTCTTTATTTTGAAACAGGGTCTCACTAAGTTGCGGAGTGCCTCACTAGGTAGCTGAGGCTGGCCACGAAGCCGGATCCTCTGGTCTCAGCCTCCCAAGTGCTGGGATTACAAGTGTGTGCCACCACACCCGGCTCCTTTATTTTTACTTTTAATCAATTCACTTTTATATGCCCCATGCTTAGCATAGTGCCTGGAACATAAATGCTTATTACATTTTTTTTTTGAAAGAATTGAATTCTTGTGAAGATGAAATCATATAATGTTTATTTTTTGCATTTGAGTGTTGTGATATTGTCTTTGCCTTTTAAACTCAAAGAAATAATTTAATAAACTTCCTCAAAAGTACAGTTCATGGTGAATTTTGGGGTCTAGATCTCCTTCATTATAGTCAGTTGCTATTGTGCCTGACACATGGTGGTAGGCTTTTAATAAATAGTGAATGCTTTTCCTTATTTCACAATAGTTCTAATATTACTCTGTCTAGTCTACAGTTAGATTAATTCCTTTAACCTTCTTGGTTCCCAGGAACACAATGGCATTTTCTAAAGAGGCAATATAATATAAATATAAATATAGAGGAAAAACTTAGCCGAGCAGTGTGGCACATGCCTGTAATCCCAGTTCTTGGGAGGCTGAGGCAGGAGGATCACAGGTTGGAGACCAACTTCAGCAGTGTAGTGAACCTCTCAGCAACCTAGTAAGACTGTCTCAAAACAAAAAATATAATTGGGCTGGGGGTGTAGCTCAGGGGTGCAGTGCCTCTGCATTCAATCCCCAGTATCAGGAGAAAAAAAAAGCATAAACTCTGGACATGAAACAGGCTGTCCTGAGGTGGCTCTGCCACCTGCTAGCTGGGTTACGGTGGGAGAGTTACTTACCTTTAGCCTGCGTCCCCATCTCTGTAAAGTGGAGACAACGGTTTGCCTGCCTCAGTGTTGTGCTGAGAACTAGTGTCTGCAAACAGAAAGCACTACCCAAGAGTTGACTACTTTCGCTGCTACTAACTGCTGTTGATGGTAACTACTACTAATGTTCTTAGGAATTCTCTGCCTACGATTGAAATGCCCTCTCATTCATTTAGGCTTTATCTCAGAACTCATTCTGCAGATTAACACACACGTGCTCCTTCTGGTTCTGAGCATGTACCCTTTGAGTCTATTTTTTTCTTTCTGTTAATGAAATAAAAGGTTCTCTTCAGGCTGTTTCTTTTTTTTTTTTTTCTGTGATACTAGAGATGGAACCTAGGGGCATTCAACCTCTGAGCTATGCTATACCTCCAACCCTAATTTATTCTTTTAATTTGAAGCAATGTCCCACTTAGTTGCTGAGGTTGACCAGGAACCTGTGATCCTCCTATCTCAGCCTCCCAAGTACTGGGATACAAGCATGCATTTCTCAATGAATGCGTCCTACCAACTCTAGGTAGATTACTACCTAGAGTAGTAATTTCTCCTATCCCTGTAGTAATATCCGGGGATTTTCTGATTATATCAATTAATTATTGGCTTAACTACTAATATTATAATGATTATTTGACATAGCTCAAACCCTGACCAGACCACAGTTTACCCATAGTGACTTGCACAGATAACTGTCTCTTTTCCCAAAATAACATGAAATTTGCTGTTTATTCGGGCAATTTTTGTGTGACCGTACTTAACCCCAGACCCCAGTTATTTTTGAGCTTCTAGTAACTATGACTAGACTTTGACTATTTATTCTGAGTTTAGTTTGCAGATTAATTCAGGTGACAAAATGGCATGCATTTGCACTCCTCAAATGCAGAACTGTTTTGGATCTGAGCTCTGATACGGCACAATGCTTTCCCTGACTACTATAGACAACTCAAACTCTTATAAGCAAAAACTGTACTTTGGTAGAACCCTAAAGCTTATAGATAGACTTGGAAAGAGTTGGTAAACACAGTTTCCTTTAACTAGTAAAGACATACCCAATAATGTACATACTTTTAAGTTTCATTTCACAAAAGAAATAGTCTTTATTATTGAACCAAACAAACTTTTTTTTTTTTTGGTGGTGATGGTACTGGGGATTGAACCTAGGGGCATTCTACCTCTGAGCTACACCCTCAGCCTTATTTTATTTTTCATTTTGAGACAACCTCACTAAATTTTAGAAGGCCTCACTAGGTTGTTGAGGCTATCCTTGAACTTGTAATCCTCCTGTTTCAGCCTTTCAAGTACTGGGATTACAGGTGTATGCCGCCATGCCCAGCTCCAAAGAAACTGTTGTAAAGTATATGATTCTGTGGCATGCAGTACTCTTACATTGTACATCTAGCCGTAGAATTTTTTATCTGCCCCATCTGAAACTGTACCTGATGTTTCTTTTTAATAGTTTATTCATAAAGAAATTAATCTGTAAATAAAGTATTTTAGAAGTAATACTATTGGGGGAATATAAATTTATATCTTTTCATATAGACCATTGTGGGACTGTCATGTGGTAGTCATGTTCCTCGGCCTTTACTTTTAGAGAATCCTAAATACTACCAAACTTAAAAAAAAATTCTATCATATCATCTCCTAATGTTGTATAGTCACAATTCAGTGCTCCAGATAGGATTTCTTTTCTTTTTTTTTTTTTTTTTTTGCGGTACTGGGATTGAACTCAGGGGCATTCTACCTCTGAGCTATACCCCCAGCCCTATTTTTTTTTTTATTCTGTATTTTGAAACCGAGTCTCACTAAGTTGCAGAGTGCCTCACTAGGTAGCTGAGGCTGGCCGCGAACCCGGATCCTCTGGTCTCAGCCTCCCGAATGCTGGGATTACAAGCATGCGCCACCACGCCCGGCCAGATAGGATTTCAATTCAGTAAAACCAGTTATTTCTAATTAATATTATTGAGATACAATTTATAAGTAATAAAATTCCAATTTTAAATGCACAGTTCTGAGTTTTGACAGTTTTATATAATTATTTAAGTACTACCACAATCATGGTATAAAGAATATCTATCACCCCCCCCCAATTTTCTTTGTACTCCTTTAAAGCAAATTCTTTTTCTCTGTCTTTGACCTTATAAATATTGATCTGTGTTAATTTTTTTAGTCACCATAGACTCCATTTTTTTGGTGTTTCATACACATGGCATATAGTATGTAGTCTTTGGGTGAGGTTCTCTTATTTAGCACATGCTTTTGAGATTTACCTGTTGTTGGAGAGAGATCATAGCTCATCGTTATTGCTCAATAGTATTCAGTTGGTTTGGTAGAACACTGTTTTTCCATCACCAATTGATAACTCTACTTCGTTCCTGGTCTGACTGCTATAAAGCTGCTATGAACCTGTGAGAGCTGATTGTTATGTGGACATGTGTTTTCCTGGATTTCTCGCCTAGGAGTAGAATTACTAGGTCATATGATAAGTTTAAGTTTATAAGAGACTGCCAAACTTGTCTAAAGTGGCTGTAACATTTTGTGTTTGCTACTGACAGTGTGTGAATTTTCAGTTACTACACATCTTCTCAAGCACTTGGTATTTTCAGTTTTTTAATTTTAGCTATTTTAGTGGGTGTGTAGTGATATTTCATTGTGACTTTAGTTTGATTTTTCCTGATGACTAATGATGTTGAAAATCTCCCATGTGCTTATTTGCTATTCACAGATCTTTTTTTTTTTTTTTTTTTCCAGTACTGGGGATTGAACTCAGAGGCATTCTACCTCCGAGCTATACCCCCAGCCCTATTTTTTATTCTTTATTTTGAAACCGAGTCTCACTAAGTTGCGGAGGGCCTCACTAAGTAGCTGAGGCTGGCCGCGAACCCGGATCTTCCGGTCTCAGCCTCCCAAATGCTGGGATTACAAGCATGTGCCACCACGCCCGGCTGATTCACAGATCTTTTTTGATAGAGCATCTGTTCAAATATTTTTTCCATTTTAAAATCAGATCATTTGTCTTGCTATTGATGAGTTGTAAAAGTTTTCATATAGTCCTTTATCACATATTGTTTTCTACATATATTCTCCAGTCTATGCTTTGGCTTTTAATTTTCTTAACGGTGACATTTGGAGCACAAGTGTTTTTAAATTATTCTCTAGTTCATTTTATCATTTTTATTTTATGATTCATGCTGTTTATATCTTAACTAAAAAAAATTTTTTGCCCATCCCAAGGTCACAGTTTTTCTTTTCTTCTTATAGATGTTTTATACTTTTAGCTTGTTCATTTAGACTTGTGCCCATTCTGAAGTAATATTTGTATATGAGGTAAAGGTTAATTTACATTTTTTCCTCTATGGATATCTAATTGTTCCAACACTATTTTTTGAAAAGAATATCCTTTCCCCACTGAATTATTTTGACACCTATGTAAAAATAGATCAGTTAACCATGTGCATGTGTGTATATACACACAGGTTCACACACACACACACACACAGGTTTATTAATAGATGCTGTATTTTGTTCTATTGATCTAAATACTCTTACACTAATATCTCATTTTCTTGATTTTATAGCTTTATGGTAACTTCTAAAGCAATATAAGTCTTTCAGTTTTGTTCCTCTTTTTCAAAATTGTTTTGGCTGTGTTAGGTCCTTTGCCTTTCCTTTTAAACTTTAGAATCACATTGTCAATTTCTAAAAAAAAAAAGGCCCATTGAGCTTTCATTTTGGGGCTATGTTGAACCTGTAGAGCAATTTGGAGAGAACTGACTTTTTAACAGTATTGAGTTTTCCAATCCACAAATGTAGTGTCTCTGTTAATTTATTTAGACCTTATTTAATGTCTTGGCAACAGTTTGTAGTTTTCAGCGTTACAGGTCTTTGCACATTTTTTTTTTTTTTTCGGTAGTAGGGATTGAACTCAGGGGCATTCTACCTCCGAGCTATACCCCAGCCCTATTTTTTATTCTTTATTTCGAAACCGAGTCTCACTAAGTTGTGGAGTGCCTCACTAGGTAGCTGAGGCTGGCCGAGAACCCGGATCCTCTGGTCTCAGCCTCCTGAATGCTGGGATTACAAGCGTGCGCCACCACGCCCGGCTGCACATTTTTTTTTTTTTTTTTTTTTACAAATTTATCCATAAACATTTTGTATTTTTGGTGCAATCGTAAACTATAGTTTTTCTAATTTCAGTTTCTACTTGTCCATTGATGTTACACAGAAATACAACAACTTTTGTGTACTTTGTCTATTTACTTTGTATCCTGCAACCTTGCCAAGCTCACCTGTTATTTCCAGTAATCGTTTTTGTAGATTCCTTACGATTTTCCATATGGTTAACCATGCATGTCATCTGCAAACAAAGAGACTTAGTTTTTCCATTCCAATCTATATATGTTTTACTTCTTCTTGCCTTATGACAGTGGCTAGGACTTCCAGTAGTATGTTGAAAGGAAGTTGTGAGATCTTTGCTTTGTTTCTAATTTTAAAGAAAAAGCAGTATGTTTTTCATTATTGGGTGTAAGGCTAGCTATTGGATTTTCATAGATGCTATCAGTTTAAACTCCCTTCTCTTCCTAGAATGTGAATTTTTATCATGAAATGATATTGAATTTTGCCAGGTGCTTTTTCTGTATATATTGCTTTAATTATTTTTAAAATGTTAGTAAGCCGGTCGTGGTGGCACTTGCTTGTAATCCCAGCATTTGGGAGGCTGAGACTGGAGGATCCGGGTTCGCGCAGAGCCTCAGCTACTTAGTGAGGCCCTCCGCAACTTAGTGAGACCCTATTTCAAAATAAAGAATAAAAGCCAGGCATTGTGGCGCACACTTGTAATCCCAGTACTTGGGGGGCTGAGGCCGCAGGATCTGGGTTCACGGCCAGCCTCAGCTACTTAGTGAAAATAGGACTGGGGGTATAGCTTGGAGGTAGAATGCCCCTGCGTTCAATCCCCAGTACCACACACAAAAAAAAAAATTTAAAAAAAAATTTAAAATGTTAGTAGCAAGACTTTATTTCATCATAACATTATTGTCATTTACCTATTACTTTTCGTACAGCAGTATTTCATCAGTTTGACTTATTTTATTGTTGACCAAAACCAGATTGACTAAGACATATTGAAGAATTTTGAAACTTTCCTTCTAATTTTGAGTTCAACTTTAAGATCCACCTAACACTTTATTCTGTAATGATTAATTTAAAATCATGAGACAACTCTATTTTTGGTACTTGTTTCTCTTTCTTCAGTGCTGAGAAACATTTCATAAAATAAAACAACACTTAAAAGGACAATACATGTTTGGTGTAGTGAGTTTAATAATTTAATAATTTACATAAGTGAACTTCTAAATACCTGAAAAATAGTTTGATAAGTAAATAAAAATAAGTGGGAGAATCTGGTGTGGGAAGTGAAAATAGCTGTTAAATTGTGCAGGTGCAGTCTGTAGCTGGCATCTGCTACCTATATGTGATAGATGGCTTATTAAATATGATTTAGTTTTTGTTTCAAGGAGGAAGATGTTTAACAATGAGGACCTAAAATAAAATATTTAAAATGTATATAACTATTGAAAATTAAGTATATTTGGGATTTCTAATAAGTTTTATAATTATAATTATATTTTAAGTTTTATAATTATAATTTCTAATAGTTTTATAATTAATGACTTTTAAAAATTATTGTTTTTAGTAGAATAAAACTACTTCCCTTCACCTAGTTTTGAAATTGCTTTTACTATAAAGTAGATTTTTGATGCTGCTTTGATTTGATTATTTTAGATCAAAGTTTGTCACATCAAAGCCTTAGTAAATTTAGAGTCTGATTGGAGACTCTGCTTTGTTTCATTTTAATTTACTTATACGTAATTTATACAGGGCTCCTTCATCACCTGAATTTTATTTCTGAATGACAATTATTAAATGTTTTCATGGCTCTGAGCTGTGTTGACATGAATAAGTTACTCCTTGTTCTGGCAACATGTTGTAAAGAGGAGGCATTGCTGTACTTCAAATACCCAGGATGTTTGAAGTCTTGTAAGGCTGTTCATTTGCCACGTATGCACTACTCGGGATTTATGCAAACACTCTGTAGTTTGCTTTGTGGTTAACCCAAAGAAAAGGTTGTGGTTTATTTTCATCCTTAATCTTGAGACAAAGGGACACGGTGTTTTTACACCGTGTTCAAAAATTCTTTATTGAATTATTCTACTGTGCTTGTAATTTTTTAAGTTCAGGGTTTTAATTTTCATATTTAATTTGGAGTTTGAGTGTGTATTTAATTTCAGACAGAGGTGTTTTTGTGTCTGTTTTATAAAACCCTAAAAATAGGAGTGTAAGAGTTTTCTAAAGCAGTGCCTTAAAATAATAAGGGACTTTTTACAACCAAATTAACATTTGAATAATTTTTTACGGAGTACCTTTCAAAATATATCAGCAACTTCAAAAAAATTACCTCTGTGTGTTAAATATGAAACTATAAAGCAATAAAAATGTGCATTCTGGGAAATTGGAATTGACAAATGTAAAATTAGGAATTTATGCTGAAAAAAATTACAAAGTACTGTACCAAATTGAGAATTTGGCAGCTATATATGGGCTCTAATTATAACAAAACCTTTGTTGCTGGGAATCCTTTCTTCAGGCAATGAATCATTATAGAGCCCTCAATTTTTCTTAATATTTGAATGATTACAGTTTTTAGTGCTTTTTGTATTCTTAGTCTACTTTAAAAGCCTTGTTTGTTTTTTGTCTTTTGTCTTTCCCTTTCTGTTGACCAGGTGTTAAGTGTTCCTAGTTTCTATTCAGTTTTTTTTTTTTTTTTCCTGCTAATGTACTTAGAGTTTAAAATCTCCATAACTTGAGTTGAATGAGGGGCAGTAGAAAAGATTTGAGCGTATAATTGGGATATTTTTGCTGTACTTTAAGAATTAAGAAACATATGGACATCGAAGTTAATAAAAGTAAGTCACATACACTGCACAAAAGATCAGACTAATCTACGAAACTTTGCCAGAGTAATATTCAGTGAATGCAAGCAGAACTGTATTTTCAGGTTTCTGAAGGAAAGAAAATGTCTTAATTATTTCATAACCATACAGATTGTTCTTTAAGTATAAGTAAGGCAAGAGTCAACTTAACCCAGGAATACCAGTGAAACAGAAAATGCATAATATGTTTAAAATAAATTAATAAGAACAAACTCTCTGAGGCTATTGGGCAACAAAGAGAAGAATCAAATAAAAAATCAGGCATGGAGAAGCCGTGGAAAAATGTGGTGCCTCAGCTCCCTTACGTCAAGCCAACACCAGGAACTCTGGGAATTACGGTTCCTGACTAGAATGCAAGTGTTGCATTGAGAATTCTTTTTCTGATGGTTGTAAATATAAAGAGGAACAGAAAAAATAGCGAAGGTGATATTTGGTATACTATAATTCAAAATAGTAAAAATATTGGAAAATAAGGTCCTTTTCTTTGCAAAAAGTCTATCAGAAGCAGTTCAGACAGTGTTTGCTCGCCGACTTGTCACTAGATCACTCAGGGTAGAGGCAAGTGTCATTTCTACACTTGGGGAATCCTTGTGCTCCTTTTAAGTTAGGCCCAAGCTCACACATTTTATCCTTCTCCTGTTAGGGTCTGTCATAAAATATTTCTAGAAGTTCCATTAGTGGGAAGGTTTGTGTGGGCCTAACTTCCTTGGTGAGATCTTTATTCTTTCACAACTGCTTTCTTCATTTATGTCCATAATTTGATTTATCATTAAGTTTCTCTGGCTGCATATCTAAAGTTTCCTAAAGGTTCTTTCAATTAAACTTTTATAGAATTTGCAGGAAATTTAAAGATTATATAGAAGAATAAATATGAGAAAGTATATTGCAAAGATAGATTGGTTAAGATATTAGTTTTGGAGTAGGAATAGGCAAATAGGTCTAGAACAGAATAAAGACTACAGAAACGTGTATTTATGGACAATGCTGAAGGCAGTATTTCCAGCAATTGAAGAAAGAACATTTTTAAGTGACATTTAGGAAAGTGGTTATTTTGGAGAAACAATGTTACACCCACATTTCACCTTATAAAGAGAAATAGATTACAGTTAGAATAAATATCTAAATGGAAAAAATTATATATAAATATACATATACATACATGCATACATACATACATACATACAATTTTTGGTGGCCCAGGGTAGCCTTATAAAGCATGCCTGAAATCCAGAAGTAATAAAGGGAAAGACTGATAGGTTTAACCACATATTTAAAGCTTAAAGTGAAAGCACTATAAACAAAAATAAAAGCCAATAAAGGATGGATAAAAATATTTACTCTATTACCAAATGTAGTAAAAAGTCTTTGGAAAAAAAAGAGAGAGAGAATGGCGAAAAGGTATACAAAGTCATTTCGAAAAAGTAATCGCAACGGCTAATAAAAAAGCTTATCTTTATTGATAGTGAAATTTAAGATACAATTTCTTTTTATCCAAGAGAATGGCAAAATATAGAGCATTGATCATCTCCTGTTTTAGTCAGAATATATTAATTGTAAATTTATGCCTTCAATTTGGTAGTATTAAAAATAAAATATCCCCTAGGCCCAGTGGGTTGGTTGTAAGTAATCCACAGAAATACTATCATATGTATAAAAGATGTATATGTATCTGGGTGTTTATTGCAGCATTGTTTGTATGGTGAAAAATTGAAATCCACCTATGTGTTCATCAGCAGAGGAATAATAAATCAATTGTAGCATGTCCATACTGGGGAATACTGTGAAGCGCAGGCTCTGGTAAGGGGAGGGGTTAGGCTGTGGAGTCAGGTAAGCTGGCTTTGAATTCTGGTTGCTTCATTTACTGGCAGCATGACCTAGGTTGACTTAATTCTCTGGGTCTCAGTTTTCTCATCAGTGAAATGAAAATTCTTGCATCAACCCTCTATCTTAGAAGGTTATTACAAGAATCAAGTTATGAAAGTGTGTATAGAATAGTATTTAGAGTGCAAATAATAAATATTAGCTAATATTAAATTACCACTTTGCAGTTATTAGAGCGAACTGCATCTTTAACATTCTAGCATGGGAAGAAAAGTGATTTAAGTAAACAAATTGAGAGCAAATTCATATGGCATAAGCACCTGTTTGTAAATAAAGTTGGTAAGTGATTCATGTACATGCATTTGAATATATGGATAAATCTGGCAGGATACATGCCAGTCTTGACAATAGTAACCTCTGGGGAGTAAGATTAGGGAAGGAAAATCAGATTATCAGGTATTTTTCTTATTGATTGGTTTTTGGTTGGTTGGTTGGTACTGGGGATTGAACCCAGGCCCTATACCATTGAGCCACATCCACCAGACTATCCATTTTTCAAAGATACTTTTTGTATTGTTTGTTTTTTGTTTTATATTGTTTGTATTTTTTGTTTTCCAAGCATGTATTACATTTGTAATTAAATTTTTAGATTTTCCACAGACTAAAAGGTATAAATTTTGACTAACCTTTCTTTTATGTTGTTTTTTTAAACTGTGAAATGGTCATATTCCCCAAGTGATGTGTACTTTCTTTTATTTTCCTTAGTGACTTATTAAGGTTTTCTTTGTAGGAACATGCCTACCCAGCTGATGAACTCATGCCTTTGACCTGTAGAGGTCGAGTTAGGGGCCAGGAGCCAAGTCGGGGTGACGTTGATGACGCCTTGGGAAAGTGAGTAGAAGCACAGGCATGGCATTTCTAAGTACCCACGTTGGCCAGGTGTGGTGGGCACACCTGTAGTCCTAGTACTTGGGAGGTTGGGACAGGAGGTTCGCAGACCTTATTTCAAAATAAAAAATAGGACTTGGGGTATAGCTCAGAGGTAGAATGTCCCTTGGTTTAATTCTCAGGTACTAAGTACACAAGTCTACTAGAGGAGGGGGGAAGGGAAGAAAAGGGGAGGCAGGGAGAATGAAATAGACCATGCAGTGTGCAGGTACGCATATATCATAACGGACTCCACTGTTCTGTATAATTACAGTGCCCCAATAAGTATATTTTTAAAAGAGAAAGTACCCAAGTCTTAGACTTCTTAGAGGGAATTTGCAATCATGTTTTTGAGAATCGACTAAAGTATTACCTTAAGCCCCTTTATTCTGTTGTCTTTTGTAAAAGTTAATCAGTTTATCCCTTAGGTCAGAGAAAAGTTAATGTTTCTGTGCATCTTCAAAGAATATTAAGGCTGTTCAAATTTTTCTAGTGCTTTATAGGTACACTGTACTTTAGATATTTGAAAGTGCTAGTTAATACAAACTACCGGTCAGTAGGGTGTAGATAAGCCTGCTTATACATTCATGGATAAACTGTTTAGAATTCTAACGTTTTGTGTCTCACTGTACTTGTTTCTTAGGTTTTCCCTGACACTGATTGATTCTTTGGACACTCTTGTGGTAGGTTTGGATTTACTTATTTTATAAATTTCATAATATGCACAATGAAGTATCATAAATATAATCAACACAGTAAATACGAAACAGAAGCCTTCAGAAATTAAGCTGCTCAGATCTTTGCTTTTAAATCAGTCTTTCACGCTATTGAGTTGGTAATGTCAAATGGACTTAGTTGAAATAATGGAGATACCTAGCAGTTTATGACATATTAGGAAGTTTCTCCCCTTTGATAAAAAGGTGTTTAAGCTTTTAGGAGAGAGTAATTTTGGAAAATAACATTGATGTTCTTGTTTCATTGATGTTCTTATTTCATAATAACACTGAAATTGTTAAACTAGGACCTTTTTATACATTATAAACAAAAATTTATTTTTCTTAGTGATTTTTAGCACTATGTGAATGACTTCTTTGCTTTCCTTTTCAACCTCATGTGATGCAGAAATCCTTTTGTTAGTTCTGGTTTGGAACTGTCTGTGATGGCAGAGGACAAGGATTGAGCTCCATCCGGATGCCATGATTTCTGAACGTAGCGTCCTCCCAGCGTGTCACTATTTAGGTCATTGTGGCATAAAAGCAGGCTTGTTTGAAGATTTTCCTTAGTGCGTACTTCCCAACTTTGAATTAATGTCCTAATTTTAAAAACAAAACAAGACAAAAAAATCATTAGGTAACAGAGAATTTTCAGAACTAGGCTCTGCTTTCTGATACTATTTCTATATTCTTTCTTCACTGGGTCATTTTTCAGAGATAAGAGGAAGGTCACCTGCTCAAGGTTTTCTGATTTAATTGTTCTGGGTGAGGCTGGGCATTATTCCTTTTAAAATGCAGCCATGGTTGAGAAAACCACAGTCTAGATTTTTTCTACTGGGTCAGAGTTTTGAAAGTCACAATTCATTTTTTAGAGATTAATGGAATATATAAGCTATTTTATGATAACTATACACAGAAATTTTTGTATGCCTTATTTTTGGTTTAGTGGTGCTAGGTTTTTGGTATAATAGGGGATGAGAAAAAGATACACAAAATATCCTGGAAGGCACAGATGACTGACCACCTGGGAGAAACTAAGTGGTGTTATATATTGGTAACTGTAGCTGGGTAGTTCACATCAGGTGTGCTTTGGTGTGAAGAAGCTGTGTGTTAGGAAAGACCATAGGTGCACTTAAATTTCTTATTTTATTGTCTTGGCTTTATTTTTCCATATTACAAGTTCCCCATCATTTCTTTGGAAGTTCTTAGTTAATTCTCACAAACATGAACCTCAGATATTATATGTGTATTATAAAATACTAATCAGAAATGAAGGAGGAAAAATTCCAGGCTACGTTACTTTACTACGTTTAGAAATCTGTTGTCCTAAGCTGGGCATGGTGGCGCACGCTTGTAATCCCAGTACTTGGAAGGCTGAGACAGGAGGATCTGGGTTCGTGGCTAGCCTCAGCTACTTAGTGAGGCCCTCCACAACTTAGTGAGACCCTGTTTCAAAATAAAGGGATGAAAAAATAAATAGGGCTGGGGTGCAGCTTGGAGGTAGAATGCCCCTGGGTCCCATCCCCAGCACCAGTTTCTATTGTCATGGAGTCAAGCATCAAAACTTCAGGTATACTTTTAAATTCAACATTACCATGAAATCTATAGGGAAAATAAAAATCTATAGGAAAAAAAAAATCTATAGGAAACAGATATAATTGGGGAAAGGAGACCTGAATTCATCCTTTGTTATCAGTTAGGAGCTTAAAAAACTCATTAAATAATGGAGCTATTAGAATGAATTTTCTAGTTAATTATGGACAAAGATAACTGTGCACTTTTATTCTTTTTTGAAACAAATAGTTCTATTCTTGATTGTTTTGATTTTGGAGAGAAGGAAAAAAAAGCTATTTTTCACTTAGAGAAGCAGCTCAGACCTTAAAGAATACATGTGAATGAAAGTCTGACTATGAGTTAGAAAAGAGTTCAAGAGGAAAAAATTCTCAGGAGAGACGAGGAAGAATAGTAAAATTAACAAAGTGATTTTGAAAAGCATATGTATTTGGAGGGTGGGGAGAGTAGACCAGTTATGTCTCATGTAAAAGTGGTAAGAGGTCCATACACACCTGCACTTATTGCTGCAGAGTTTATGTGGATTTCAGGATTGAGAAGAGAAGCAGACAACTTCAAATTAGATTTCTGATTATATTTTACCCAGGATTTCCCATAAATTTAACTTTAACTTGAATTTTAGGCACATACTCTTATGGAATATATTGTACCTAAGTTAGAATTTTTAGTGAAAGTATCAAATCAAGTAAAAATTACTGCCAAATATTATCAAATGAAAAGATTAAACAGTCAAATAAAGGTAAACCTATTAATGTATCTAGTCTCTAAATAACATCTCATTATGCAACTTTACTTGAGACCAAGTGATCAAAGCAGCCTGTGTAATGACAGCGACCCTTCAAGAATCCAGAGTTTTTAGTTGAGTCAGGGTTCTGATTCTAGACCTGTGTGCTATTAATAGTAATGATTTGGCAAATTAGACTGCTAAGAACACTTTATGTGCATTATCTCATTTAAGAAAACCATATGGGAGGAGGCATTTCTTCTTTTTGTAGATGAAGGAACAGGCTCAGAGATTGAAGTCACTTGGCTTGTATCACACAGGTAGTGAGCGAAAGAACCAGAATTCTGATCAGGGCACACTGACGTACATACGTGTGTGTGCGTGTGTGTGTGTGTGTGTGTGTGAGAGAGAGAGAGAGAGAGAGAGACACTGCCTCTTTAGTGAAATGGAACACCCATGGCGTGAGGATGGCAGGTGTGCACTTTAGGGACAGTCAGTGGAAGAAAGTACTTTCTTCTAAGAGTAAGCAATTTTTAGATGGTGCTTGATGAACTGAATGGTTGTTTGTTTTATTTTGGCTAGGAAACCAAATCCCAGTAGAGCTTACCTCATGAGGTTATGAGTCTATACACGCGTGCGGGGACACACACACACTGTACAACAAATTTATATTAATATTTCAATTAACTTTGGATACATATATAATCTATAATGCGTGGGACTAGAAGTGTAACAGAATTTTTTGTATTTTGGAATATTATCATAGTCTTTACTCTTTTTTGGATCCTTAATCCAAATATCTGAAATCTGAAGTGCTCCAAAATCTGCAACATTTTGAATGGTGCTAATCTGATATTCAAAGCTCAAAAATTTCAGATTTTAGAGCATTTCAGTCTTTGAATTTTTGTTTTAGAAATATTCAACCTGTATTAAACCAGTATCAGTTTTTAAATGATTGTTCTAAAGTCCTCAAGATATTTCAGTGTCCCTAAAAAAGAAGTGTATAAACAGTATAATTAGACACTTTTTAAAAAATTATTGTTAGACATTGTCACATTTTTATAATATACTTAAGGGAAGTATTTATCATTTTGTGTTACTTTTTCTAAGCTGCTTCTAGTAGCTCATTTTGAGACTATTTCTACTTAACATGGTAGGGAAGACCTTTATTTCATATTTTTTTTTTCTCCTAGGTATTAAATAAAACTAAAGAATTTGAAGAGGCCGTGAGAAAAGTTTTAAGAGATGTTAATTTAGATAATGACGTAGTCGTATCAGTCTTTGAAACGAACATCAGAGTTCTTGGGTAAGTATAATTTTAACAACAAAATCTTAGGGTATACTGTTTATTTATTGAAGATAATAAAGAAGTTTCTTATATTTAAAAAATAAAACTTAGGTTATTATCCGACAGAAGTTGTGGGATAATATCAGTTACCAGGCGGCAGCAGGTTTTGGAAATAGTGGTGTCTCAAATTAAAGGTAATCCCTGTGTAAAAAGGAAATTAAAGGTTGTGCATTCGTCATAACAGCTACATCACAAGTTTTTTTTTTTTTTTTATTAGCTTACATAGTTTTCTAGCTTTAGTCAAGCTCCTCTCGCAGAGAAGCCAAATAAAACTGAATTTATAGGATTGCCTTTCAACTAAACAATTTAAAATGCTCATGAGATATTTAAAACTATCAAATTGCAAGATTTATTCACTGCTTTCAACATTACTGAATTTTTATATTTAGTGATTACTTTGTGTTACTGTAACTCATTTCCTTTTGTTAGAGTGAGTCTACTCTTCAATTAAAGTAAGAAATAGTTTTTCAGAGTTTATTAACTTATTATATTTAATGGGGTATGATTCTTTTTTAAGTGTTATATGCTAAGACACTTAAAGACTTCATGGTGATAAAGTTAAAATTGTAAATTTATTAATCTATTACATTTATTAAAATAAATATGCCTAGGATGTTCTTAGTTTTAAGATAATTGAAGATACTTAGACACTGTACAATAACATAGAACATCTGATTTTTAAAACATATGTTTGCTATGAAATAAGAGTAGTTTGCCATAAACTAAGTAGCCAGTAAAGAATTAGGTCTCCTGTGGTCTTTCCTCACATATGCTACCTTGTGGATAATAGAATACCTAGACCTTTTGAAGTGGTACTCCGAAGCGTCTGTCAGGTGTGGGTAATGTGTCATCTCTGTGATCCCAGGGGCCTCTTGGGTGGACACTCACTGGCAATCATGCTGAAAGACAAAGGCGAATACATGCAGTGGTACAATGACGAGCTGCTCCAAATGGCAAAGCAGCTGGGCTACAAGCTCTTGCCGGCTTTCAATACTACCAGTGGTCTTCCTTATCCAAGAGTGAGTAATTCTAAAAAAAATACCACAGTCTTTATGTATTTCCTTTGCTGATGTGTGAGATGAATTTTTGTGATCAGAATCATTGTTCCTCTCCTGCTAGGAGCTAAAGTGCTTCAAAACTATATAGCAAATTTATGTTGACATTTCAGTTCACTTAGATTTGAGTGTTGTAAGAATTAGACTCCCTTAAGCATTACTGTGTCTCTGCATAACAGATTAGACTATGTTGCAGAAGGAAGAAACAGATGCTAGAACTCAGGCCAGAATTGTTTGTGCCAAATTTACAGTTGAAGCATAAGAGTAGGCAGGTGTTACTCTCCGAAGGAGGTGATACAGAGAGAACACAGGACAGATAGGGGAGGATAAAGGCTAAGTGCTTTTCAAACTGGAGGTCCCAGCCCATTGATTTACCCATCAGGTCAGTGGGCTATGACCAGTACTTTTTTTTAGTGAAATAGTCTAGAATTAAACCTCTTATCATTTAAATTTCCAGGTTTTTATATTGTAAATAGCTCTCCTGTGAACATTCTTATACACGTTTCTACACATTTCTTCTTTAGGATAAATTATCAGAAGAGAAAATCAGAGAGTAGGGAATGCTTTTAAGACTTTGAGTACTTATTACCACGTTGCTTTCCAGAAAGATTCTTTTTACACTTCCTCACTATTACATAAAAGTGCATGTGCCACTATTCTGTTACCAACACTGTATATTACCATTTTTTTGCCAATCTTATGATGAAAAAATTGGGATTGTTTTAAATGTAAATCTCTTTGTTTATTAGTGTAGCAAAATTTATTGATCATTTTTCCCTTAGCTTATTAAACTTAGAAGCAGTTTAAAATAGTGTATTTGTTTTATACAGTATGTAGACATTTAATTGAATTTTAATAAATATTTTTAGTTTTTCTTATAAATACAAGTGTTAGATTTTGAAGAATCTAGCATTTCTTTACTTTTGCCTTAGCATGAGAATTAGGTAGGGAATTGAAACAGAAGATATTATGAGCATTATAGTAACAAAGAAACACACACACACACACACACACATAATGGGAGGGGGAGGGTATTGGGTATGAACCCAGTGGTACTCTACCACTGAACTACATCCCCAGCCATTTTTCTTTTCTTTAAGGCAAAGTCTCACTAAGGCTGGCCTTGAACTTTGTATCTTCTTGCCTCTGTCTCCCAAGTAGCTGAGAATATACTACTTTATTTTCTTATCCTTTTAGAAGACTTTTAAAATTATTTTTTAGAAGAGGACTATGAAGGAAAATAACTGGCTTCCCATCCTTTCTTATATACTTAGTAAATAACTACTTTAAAATTTATGTAATGAATTTTAGATAGCATACATAATTGCTAGACTTTACATTAATGGTTTAAGCCCAGAAAAATTTGCCAGATTAAATGCTGTTGTAAGAGTTAATGGTCATTTTTTAAAGTCACATATAAACCATATCCATATTGTGTTATGCCATTTGTTTAAAGATAATTAAAAGCAACTTACCAGGTTTTTAGATAAGATCTCATTGCTAAGGTTGAGTAGATTATTACCATAAAATATAGGATTGATAAGACTTACATTATGATTTGTACATATTTTAAGGAATCCCCATTATAGCAAATAGAAAATGTAGGTTAAGGTAGTGTAGGTGATTTATTTTTTACATTTCAATAAAGTGTTCTTTTTGAAAACCACTTTGTGACTCTCAGGAACACAAGATCTGGAGGAACAAGGTTTAAATTCCTTCCAAGTACAAAACCTTTATTATACTTTTATCTTTTTGTCTTAAGTCTTTCAAGTAAGTAGAGTGATAAGCTGCTTGTTTCTAATGTCTACAGTAGTAAATGGATGCTATTACAGTGTCTTCTCTGTAGTCAGATATTGCAGGCCTAGTCAGGAGGACAAGAATCTACCAACTTCGAGGATGCTTATTTGAAATATATACTTTATATACATATATGTGTGTGTGTGTGTGTGTATATATATATATATATATATTTTTTTTTTTTTTTTTTTGCGGTACTAGGGATTGAACTCAGGGGATTCTACCTCCAAGCTATACCCCCAGCCCTGTTTTTTTATTCTTTATTTTGAAACAGGGTCTCACTAAGTTGCAGAGTGCCTCACTAGGTAGCTGAGGCTGTCCGTGAACCCAGATCCTCCAGTCTCAGCCTCCCAAATGCTGGGATTACAAGCATGCGCCACCACGCCCAGCTCAATATTTATATTTTTTAATCCTCTTGTTTTGTGGAGTTGGCAGTGTTTCCTAGGGGAAGAAATGTATCCTGGTTTTGCACTTAAAAGTTGCTTAATACCACTTATGTTCAGGGTACAAAACTGAAATGATCCAGTAGTATAGGTAGTTGGATTAATAGTTCTTTCACATAATTTTGTGGCAATCATTTTAGGATAGTAAAGGCTATATAATTCAATATACAAACATCTTAAATATTTTTAATGTGCTAAAACTTTAATGATCCCAAGTATTTCCTACCTCCCCACCCCTTTTTAAGGGAAAAATACTAAAAATGGGATATAAATGTTTATGCTTTTCTGTCTTGCTTTGGCTTTCTCATGACTGCTCCCTGGATTCTACCATTCTTAGCTCACCACTACTCCTAGTCTCATGATATTTCCTCTTCTGCAGTTTAGCATTTTTGGGGGGTGGGGAGGCCAATTCCTTTTCTTTGGCACTTGTTTATGACTTTCCATTATTAGCCACTTTCTCTATTTACGTATCTGTCTTGTTTTCTCTGTCTGGATTTTAAGCTCCTTAAAGGCAAGGATCTTACTATAGTATCTATCAGATATTAAGTAATTAAATATTGATTTAGGTAGATAAATATAGTTGGTAGGTAAATATTGACCAGTTGATTGTAGTAATTAATAGAACCAACCAGAAAATAATTTTCACTGTTGATTCTTATCACAAATATATAAATTGTTGTATATGGCCTTCGTGTATTTAATGGAATTAAATCTTTATTATTGAGGGTTGCTTCGCTTTAAGTTCAGTATTCTTAACATCAGTTTTCAACTTCAGATCTGTAGATAGGGATATAGGCAGCATAAGGAGGGGGATACTGTCCATTCTGGTTATGGTGCAGAGCTACCAAGTACAGTTAGTCTTCCAGAATACAGATGGTAAAGGTAATTCTGAATTTGAGTGGAGGTGGGGTGGTACCTCCAGGTAACAGCACACACGTGGAAATACCTCAAGTGACATTCTAGGAAGTGAGATACGTGGTAGTACTGAGTACTGAAGACAACGTAGTGATCAACTCCACATGTCTCACCCACATTTTACTTTTATTTTGTTTATTGTTGAGTGAGTGTTTGTTTAGAAGTGCCAAGAATGTGTTGATTGGACTCTATTAAGGTACTAGGCATACTCAGCAACGACTTTCTACAAATAAGTTGAAAATTAAATTCATTTGAGCTTCTCTTAATAAGAGTTTGAATAATAATTGACCTGAAAACATGTACAAGATGTTTTGTATCTGAATCTTTTTTATTTTTATTATGTTAAATCTTTGTCATATGTCTTATTTTGGCTGGTTTATGTGGATTGCTGAAAAATAATTCTAGTTTTAGTCAATCGGTTTGATTCTATTTAATCCAGGTTCATACTGTAGTACTATTTAGTTTTCTTTGAATTACAAAAGAAATACTCCATTACAAAGCAATTTCCCTGTGTTATTAGGCCTGTCAGAAAGGCAATATACTCTGTATCTCTAAACTTTGAAACCTGTGAAGAAAAGTTTAATCTCTTCATATACATACCATTACAGTTTTTTTTTCTATATGAAGAACTATTTAATATTGTACAGCTTCTTTACAAATTCTCAATTAAACCTACTTCCTTTAAGGCTTTACATTCCTTTATTCTTGTACTGACCAGTTATGATGAAAAAAGGTGTTTTCTCTGGGTAATGATTTCAGTGATGCTGCATTTTTGTACCATCAAGGGACTAAATGAAATTTTATTTGCCTCATGAATATGTGCTTTGAATACATTTTCCTAGATGTTATTTGGAAAGTCACGTAAGTCATCAGATCGAATTTCTGAAATAAAAATAATTTATAATTTTCATGATTTGGGAAAAATCTTGATTGAAAAGTAATTTTAGAAATCCTTTATCTCTTCATAGTTGCTAATGATAATCTTCTGGTTATATTTAGATTAATTTAAAGTTTGGCATCAGAAAACCAGAGGCTCGGACAGGAACTGAGACAGATACCTGTACAGCTTGTGCAGGTACCTTGATCCTTGAGTTTGCTGCTCTAAGTCGATTCACAGGAGCAACAATATTTGAGGTTTGCTTATCATTCTCTTTGAACTTCTGGGTATTGGGCATAGCTAACTTTTATTTATCTTCCATTGGTTAACTCTTTACGATTCTATCAGTTGAAGGATTACTGTTATTTTAGTGAACTTTTTATCTAAATTTCACTACCTGATTGGTTTGTTTTTGTACTGAGGATTGAACCCAGGAGCATTCTACCTCTGAGCTAACACCTCCAACGCTATTTCATTTTTTATTTTGAAACAGGGTCTCATTAAGTCGCTGAGGGTCTTGGCTAAGTTGCTGCAATCCTCCTGTCTCAGACTCCCAAGTACTGAGATTATAAGGCATGCGCCACCATGCCCGGCTCATTACATAGTCTTTAATTATTAAAAACAAAAGTCATTGGGAGGCAGTTAAATCCAGCTTTGCATTTTGTTTATAAAGTAAGTTTAGTTTTATTTTTAGAAGATTGTTCAGCTATATTGTATAATTTTGATGCCTCCTAGACATCATAAATGTCTTATATGAAATATCTTGTGTCTATGTTTTATTTGTTAGGCTTCCAGATGGTCAGTCACATTCCTGAAACCTTCAGTAGTTCTAAAACACAGTGAATTTTTTCCATTTAAGTCTTAATTGAAAGTGTAGTCTATGAATTTGTTTACTCCAAGAGAAATATTCATTAACCAGTAGACTGGATGTAATACTCCCTATATACTTTGTTTGGGTCTAGCTATGTGTCAAACAGACCTAACTATTTAAGCATGTTTCTGGAGTGTAGTAGTTAAACAAAGCATCCTTTTTTTCAAACATATGACCTAGGTGATTTTTTTTTTTTTTTTTTCAGTACTGGTGGAACCCAGGGGCATTCTACCTCCAAGCTCCAGCCCTATTTTTTATTCTTTATTTTTGAAACAGGGTCTCACTAAGTTGCAAAGGGCCTCACTAAGTAGGTAAGGCTGGTCACAAACCTCTGATCCTCCTGTCTCAGCCTCCCAAGTATTGGGATTACAAGTGTTTGCAACATGCTTGGCTTCTAGGTGAATTTTTAAAATTCAGATGATACACATGGACAGACCAGAAATAGAGAATATATACCAGCACTGATAGACATTGGATCTGAATATAAATAAAACAAGTAAAGTAGTCTTTGTGTGTATACATGTCTGTACATTTAAATGTCTTGAGGACAGATTTGTCATGTTTGATCTTTTAAACTTAAATTTTTATTTTATTTATTTATTTACTTATTTTTTGCAGTACTGGGGATTTAACTCAGGAACATTCTACCTTCGAGTTACACCCCCAGCCCTATTTTTTTATTCTTTATTTTGAAACAGGGTCTCACTAAGTTGCGGAGTGCCTCACTAGGTAGCTGAGGCTGGCTGCGAACCCAGATCCTCCAGTCTCAGCCTCCCAAATGCTGGGATTACAAGCGTGCACTACCACGCCCGGCGAATTTTTATTTTATACTTTGTTGATTAATGTTTTCCCTTCCTTAAAAAGTACAGAATCTCAGCCGGGCATGGTGGCGCATGCTTGTAATCCCAGCATTCGGGAGGCTGAGACCGGAGGATCCGGGTTCGCAGCCAGCCTCAGCTACCTAGTGAGGCACTCCGCAACTTAGTGAGACTCGGTTTCAAAATAAAGAATAAAAAATAGGGCTGGGGGTATAGCTCAGAGGTAGAATGCCCCTGAGTTCAATCCCCAGTACTGCCAAAAAAAAAAAAAAAAAAAAAAAAAAAGTACAGAATCTTATGCATACTTTTTAATATGAGCTACAAACTCTTTGAGATGCTGATGAATTTGCAGGTGAGGAATTGATGCTCAAAGAGGTCAAGAGGCCTGCACAGCTAGCGGGTGAACGATTGGAACTGGTAGAATCCTGGCTTTCTGAATTCAAACCTTACACTTTTCCATTGGGCTGTTTTGTGTTTATAACTAAACTGTTGAAATTCGTGATTTTTTTAAACTTCTTGAATATGCAGTAATTTTTTTTTCAACGAAGCAACCTGAGACAATTGAGAGAGTATTGATCTAATAGAAAGTTAGCAAATTATAGATCCAACCATTACCAATGCCTCTGGTGCCTCCGGCTCCCCCTACACACGTGCTAGGCAAGTGCTCTACCACAGAGCTATACTCCAGCTCTCACTGCTGTGTTTAAGTATTTATTTATTCATTTTTATCAGTGACTACTTTGTGCTACAGTAAAAGAGTTGACAAGTACTTGGGAGACTGAGACAGGAGGATCATAGGTTCAAACCCAAGTCTCAGCAACTTAGACCCTGTATCAAAATAAAATAGGGCTGGAGGTATAACTTAGAGGTAGAACATCCCTGTGTTCCCTCCCTAGTACCACAAAAAAAAGTTGAGAAATTTTCATTGGGATGGTCCCAAAGTGAGATCACTGCCACTAAATAGTATTTTCGGAGTCCTGTTCTTTTTTTTTATTTTCTTCAAGTTCTGGGGATTGAACCCAGGGCCATTCTACCTCTGAGCTACAACTAGACCAACTGAAAAAGAGCCAGGATAGGACTTCAAGGAAGTTTATGTTACAAACGGTTTTCTTAGGAATTTTACTTAATTCTTAAAATATTTGTAGGCCTTTGATTTTCGTTTGTTTTCTTTTTGCCAAAAACATGCAGTTTTTCAAGTATGCTTTCCTTTCTTAATTATAGGAGTATGCAAGAAAAGCTCTTGATTTTCTTTGGGAAAAAAGACAACGAAGTAGTAACTTAGTGGGCGTGACCATAAACATTCATACTGGAGACTGGGTGCGGAAAGGTACGTACATGAGTGGGCTTTCAAAATCGAACCTTCACATCCTCACAACGGTTGGGAAATAATCATTGGGATAATATACTATTTCCCATCTTAGTGGGTATAGCGTTATAGGTGCAGGGTATAGATGAATCACTAGAATTAATTTATTTGAGTACTACTGGATCAGAGTACCTCAGCCGTCTCACATCACCATGTAGCTCAGGGGATGTACTTCATGATGTTCTCACCAATCCTTTTTTGTCATACCTCTGGAAGTAAGAGTATAGCATAGTAGCTAAGAGCATAGACTCTGGAGCCATATTGATGAAATTCACGCTATGTGATCTTGGACAACTTCTGTGTCTCTCTGTACCATGTATTTAAAATGGGGATATTAATGTACTTCAGAGAGTTGATGGGACAATGTCTGGCCATAGGCTGCATTTACTATGAGGTGCTCACTAATGTGATGTAGTCCCTTTGAGTAATAATTTTTTTTTTTTTTTTTTTTGCCGTACCGGGGATTGAACTCAGGGACGTTCTACCTCTGAGCTATACCCCCAGCCCTATTTTTTATTCTTTATTTTGAAACAGGGTCTCACTAAGTTGCAGAATGCCTCACTAGGTAGCTGAGGCTGGCCGCGAACCCAGATCCTCCGGTCTCAGCCTCCCGAATGCTGGGATTACAAGCATGCGCCACCACGCCTGGCCTTTTTGAGTAATAATTTTACTTCTGGAAATGTAGCCTGAGAAAATAATATAAACTAGGAAATTGTTTCCATAGATATTCACATAATTATTTATAATACTGTAAATTGGGAAACAATCAAAGTGACCATCAATAGCTAAGAAAATTATTTTACATCAACCTTGGAATATTAAGTTACTAAAATGATGTAGAAGTAGGGAATGAAACATATAGCAGTGTTATGTCAACAAATAGGATGTAGTATCGTATAAAAAATTTTGCTGGGCATGGTGGTGCATGTTTGTAATCCCAGTACTTGGGAGGCTGAGACAGGATGACCACAGGTTTAAGGCCAGCCTCAGCAACTTACTGAGACTCTGTTTTCAAATAAAAAATAAAATAGACCTAGGGGTGTAGTTTAGAGGTAGAAAGCCCCTGGATTCGATACCCAGTACAAAAAAAAAAAGTAATTTTATGTTTATAAAAGACTTTAACACTGCAGAAATAGAAAGGTGACCATTATTGTAAAGGGAGAGGATGGAGGGATGGGGTGGAGGGTGGGAGTGCATTGGGGAGTGAAGTTGATCAGATTGTGTTTTTATATATGTGCAGATATGTTGCAACAAAACCCACCATTCTACGTTTTAAATGTACCAATAAAGAATTTAAAATAAAATTTAAAAAAATACCCGTATAATAGGGCATCAAAGAATGGAAATATATTAGAATATTTCTACCAAGTTATCTTTTTTACACATTCCTCTATTTTCCCAAGGCTTATTTTATTTACATATAAAATAAAAATAACTGTCTATTAAATAAGATAGAATTATTAATCAGAACATATTAAAATGAAATTATTGCCTCTATTTAGTATTACTAATTTTTTTTTCTAAGTTTTATCTACATAGTTCGTGAAAGATCTGAATACTGGCATCAGAATTCTATAATTTTTTCCTTTTTCCTTTCTTTTAACCTCCTTTGGATGTTAGGTGTAAATTAATTAAGCATAATTAATTTTGAATTGGTCATAATCTTTGGCTTACAACACAATGCTCTTGTCATTGGTCCATGGTCCATCTTACTTAGTCATTTTAATAAGCACCCACCAATGACCCATCCATTACAAAAGCAGCTTACTTGGCATTATACTGTTTACGCAGGCCTCAATTCTTCCCACCTTTGCAATTCCACACCTTTGCCTCTTCACAGTTGAAGTAACTGTCATTCTTATGTTGATCATTTTCTTACTTTACATTTAATAAAGTTGTATTGCATCTCTCTGTATTCTTAAAAAGTATATGTTTTGTTTTAAGCTTTATTAAATATGTCACATTGTATGCATCCTTTTGAGACTTTTTTCACAACATTATGTTGCTAAGACGGAAGCATATTGTTTCATGAAGTAGTAGTTTTTTTTTTTTTTTTTTTTAACTATTTGGTGTTTGTTGAATTAATAAACTCTGACTCATGGGCATTTAGGTTGTTTGCAGGATTTTGCTATTGTGAACAGTAGTGTTGTGAATATTTTTTACTCCACTTGTACATGTATAAGAGTTTCTCTTGGCTATATTCCTAGGAATGTAATTTTTAGGTCATAGTGTAAGTTCATGTTGAGTTTTAGGAGATACTGTCAAATTGTTTTCCAAAGTTCTTTCACTAGCTTTTAAAAGATTTTGCCAAACAAATGAGTTTACAAATCATATCCTGTTAGGAAATCATATCCTGTTACGAGTTGATTTGTGTTTTCTTGATTACTAATGATTTTGAACACTTCTTCATATTTATTGACCACATATATTTCTTTATTTTTGAGTTACATCTTGTATTTTTTCCATTTGATGTTGGGTTCATGTGTGCTTTTTAAAAAAAATTATTTGTAACTTTCTTTATGCATTCTTGATACTAATTGTCTTTGAATCTCGTGTATTGCATGTTTCTTCTTCCAGCTTATGACTGTCCTTTCATTTGTTCTTTGTAATTTTTAATGTAGTCAAATTTCTAAATTTGCTTTTATGATCAATACTTTTTTGTCTTATTTAAGAATCTCATTAGTCAGAGGTCTAAGAGATATTTACTTTGGTGTTAAGAGATTTAAAGTTTCTTATTGATGTTGAAAATGTTAAACCATGTTCAGTTGATTTGTGTTTGGGTTGTAAGGCATAAAACTGATCTCACAGGTTTCTCCTTTGAGTTTTTAGGGGTGTTTCTCACTTTACAAATATGAGGACATTTAAATTGGGGGGGTATTTATAATTCAGTGGTATATATGTTACATATATGATACTTATGATCTATGTGACATCTACCCTTTAAAATATATTGAAGTGTTCTTTTGGGCCTAGAATTTGGTCAGTTTTTGTAAATGTTCTACATATACTTAAGAAAAAAAATACAATTTTTGCGAGTTGGATATAAAACTGTTGGTTTGCTTAGTTATTAGTAATGTGTAGATTCTATTGGTTTTCTGTTTGCTTTTGACCTATCAAGAATTAGGACAGGTAGATGAAATTTCCAACAATGGTTTTTCAATAGTTCTGTTTTTGCTTTATATATTCTATTGGGTGCATTCATTTTAAAATGCTATCTCTTTTTAGTTGTATTTTTGTGTTCATATAGTGACCCTCTCATTTCTTACAATACTCTATCTGAAAATATATTTTATCTGATTGTTATATAACTGCATCTGCTTTATCTTGCATAGTGTTTGCCTGATATCTTTATCCATTTACTTTCAGTCTTTGCAGTTGCTTATGCTGTGTGTCTCTTGTAAAATTTATATGTCTTTAAATCCATTTTGTCAGTCTTTGTCTTTTAATTGTGGGTTTAATTCATCATATCTATTGATATTTTAACACATTTGAACTTATTTGTACCACTTTAATATTATTTCAGTATGCCTCACCTTTTCTGGGCTACATTTTAGCCCTTTTTATTGTAATTGATACCTTTATCTAC
This sequence comes from Graphiurus murinus, assembly GCA_004027655.1. Taxonomy (NCBI): domain Eukaryota; kingdom Metazoa; phylum Chordata; class Mammalia; order Rodentia; family Gliridae; genus Graphiurus; species Graphiurus murinus. Next base: position 40,363 of record PVLC010001056.1, read on the forward strand.
CTCCTAAAACCATATACTTTAATATGTTCTCCCATCTCTTTGTCTCTCTCTACTACTTTTATCCCCTATTACACCCATATTATCAATATATTTGCTCTTGGTCTTAGAGTGTTCTCTCTCATTTTCCCCATCTATCTTTCTATTTATAGATAACAAACTTTATCAAGGAATTTACTTGTACTTTATATATAGCTTATAACATCTGGATTTGTCTTTTTTCTTGTTTAATAAGGTCAGACCCTCATACCCATGGGTTCTGCTTCCACAGATTCAACCAGCTATGGATTGAAAATGTCTGTACTGAACATGTACAATCTTTTTTCTTGTCCTCATTCCTTAATACAGTATAGCAACCATTTACATATTGTTCACATTGTATTTGGTATAAGTAACCTAGAGGTGACTTAAAGTAAACTACAGGAGGATGGGGATAGGTTCTGTGTAAATTCTATACATTTTATATAAGGAACTTGAGCATTTGGGTAGTCAGACAGAATCCTGAAACAAATCTGCAGAAATCAAGGGACGATTATATTTTATCTCAAACTGTTTCCAGCAGGATTTAATAGCTGCTAAGACCTTATATGCCTAACAGTTGTTTTATTGTGCTTTTATTCTTGGTTGTATTCTTGGTTGATGTTATTTTCCCTCAGATTTTTGGAATTACAACTCTATTCTTACATCTTGCTTAAAAAGGTCATATCATATTTTTATACCCTTATATGTGTTCTTCTCTCTCTCTGGAAGATTATGAATATCAAAGACAAAGAGAAATTTCTGCAAGTGTCAGTATAATTCTTGGTGTAGGTTTTCCTGTTTCTCCTTTGATACTATGTAGGCCCTTTTAATTCAGATCTTTCTTTTTGATTTCTAAAAAATAACATTTTAAAGATATTTTATTTTCTTCATTTTTATTTGTTTGCAATTCCTGTTACCTAAATAATTTCCACTTGTATTTCTATCCTCTGTATATCTTATCTTTTCTAATATCTTCTGTTTTTAAATAAGAGCTTTGTAACCAATTTTGCAAAGTAACATGTTTTTAAACAATCTATTATTAGCAAGGGAACTATTATCCATATAATAGGGTTAATATTTCTGTAAATGTATAATTTTTAAACAGTATCATGTTTGGAATAACTTATTAGTGTACTAGTATCCTCATTTGTACTCTATAATTTTCAATACTTTTTTAATGAAGGATAATACTTATATGTATTTTTATAGATAGTGGAGTTGGAGCAGGGATTGATTCATATTATGAGTATCTGTTGAAAGCCTATGTCTTGCTTGGAGATGACAGTTTTCTGGAAAGATTTAATACAGTAAGTTGATCCAATTTTACATTAATTCTATAGCTGATTCATTTGAGTCCAGATTTTGATAGAAACTCAGTTACCTGAGTGACCATCTAAAAATAATTTGCTTGTAAGTGTATAGTAGATTTTCATTAGTATTCCCTGATGTTGGACAGGGACAGAATAAAAGCTACAGACATTCTAAAAAATAAGTACATAAGAGTAATTTTGTTTTAATCTGCCAATAAGTGATAAAATATGTAGATTTGAGTTTTATCTGATCTTTTATATAAGGAAGATAATTTTTGGAGTAACTTACAGACAGTTAGCTTTTTCCTTTGGATTCCAATTCTGTTTGAAATCTTGGAAGTTTGGCCTCGTCCTAGATCATACTTAATGTGTGTCACTTTGGCCTCTGGAGAAACTCTCCAGTATTCATTGTAAAAGCAAGTCCACAGCCATAGCCTTTAGACTGGATCAGTACCGCAGGATTTGTTTTTTTGGGAGAGGGGGAGGATTGTTTAATTGGATCACCTTTGTAATTCATGCAAACTAAAATTAGTATGGCAAACTCATCAGCTATATCACTATTTTTTTTAACATAACTTAACCTTTTTTTTTCCTACCCATCAGTTCACCCACATTACATATGTGAAACAGTATGATATAGTGCTTAAAAATATGGGAGAGGGTCTAGGTGTGGTGGCACCATACTTGGGAGGCTGAGAGAGGAGTCTTGATTGCAGGTTCGAGGGCAGCCTCAGCAATGTAGTGAGACTCTCAGCAACCTAGTGAGACCCTGTTTCAAAAGAAAAAGTAAAAAAGGACTGGAGGTATAGCTCGGAGGTAGAATGTCCCTGGGTTCAAACTCTAGTAACTAACACACACACACAACCACACACAAAAGAAAAAAAAAGGAGATACCCTTTTTTTAAACCCTGATTGAACCACCTCTGGGTTTTGTGATTGTGGGCAGGTAACTAACATTTATTTTTATTTCTCATCTGCAAACTGAGAGTACTAATACTATTTGTAGAGTTACTGGGAGGTTTAAATGAGCTTATGTATATGAGGTGATTAGAACAGTGCCTTAACATATGTCAGGTAATCAATAATAGTGATTAACAGACAAACTAACAAAGCAATAATAATACTAAAAGAACCTAGTAAAAGTCCTAGTAAGTTATCAATTGAATACTTTAAAAATACTATCATATATTATTTATTAGATAATAAGATTTTTCTTGAGGTGAATTGGGACAGTTAACTTTTGGTTGGCTCATTAACACAGCAGCTCATTCTGTTTTTAAAACTGAGAAATATCAAGGTGAAGAAGACAAAAGAAGGGAAAAAGGATTTTCTAAGAACGCACAAAGCAAAGATAAGAGACAATGAGAGGAAGTAGGTAACTATTAGTGGAGAAGGGACCAAACTTCCTAGATCTGGGAGAAAACTAATTCTTCCAAGGGAACATAAGCATGCATTGGGCCGCAAAGGCATACTAAGATGGGCCTTTCCCAAAGGAAATAGGGGTGTTCAGATGAATTCCCCTCAGAGCCCCATATAAATATAGTCATTGATATTCTACATCTGACTTAAAGGACATAGGCGAATATGTATGTTTTAGAAAGATTTTAACCTAAAAAAAATAGTTCCATAATTAATTAACAAATGAGAGTTCATTTATGAAAGTAGAAATTCAGGCTTATTTTCTTCACTGGGCTATTTGATGTATTTGCACTAGGACATCCTTTTCATCTACTTTAACACACGTTGTTACGATCTTCTAGCACTATGATGCCATAATGAGGTACATTAGCCAGCCTCCTCTTCTCCTCGATGTGCATATCCACAAACCAATGCTGAATGCTCGGACTTGGATGGATGCGTTGCTAGCCTTCTTTCCAGGTTTACAGGTATGGAAAGTGCAATTTCTTAATGCACTTAAGAAAATGATTAACCGGCTGTGATGTTGCATGCCTGTAATTCTAGTACTTGGGAGGCTCAGACAGGAGGATAGCATGTTTGAGACCAGCCTCCACAACTTGGTGAGAACCTTCAGCCACCTAGTGACACCCTATTTCAAAATTTTAAAAAGTGGGGGGGCTGGGGTGTAGCTTAGAGGTAGAATGCCCCTAGGTTTAATCCCTAGTACCAAAAAAAAAAAAAAAATTAAGTGCGTTTATGATCTCTAAAATTGAATGGCAAAATGTCTCATTCCATAGTTATATTAATATACACAGTTCTGAGCCGGGCGTGGTGGTGCACGCTTATAATCCCAGCATTTGGGAGGCTGAGACTGGAGGATCCGGGTTCGCAGCCAGCCTCAGCTATCTAGTGAGGCCCTCCGCAACTTAGACCCGGTTTCAAAATAAAGAATACAAAATAGGGCAGGGCGTGTAGCTCGAAGGTAGAATGCCCCTGAGTTCAATCCCCAGTACCGGGGGGAAAAAAAATATATATATATATATATTATATATACATATATATGTATATATATATACACAGTTCTGTTTATATAATGATTATAGATAAAAAAATTAAGTCATATTTTATTAGGACATATTTTTATTGTTGTTGACTTCTAGGTCTTAAAGGGGGATATTAGACCTGCTATTGAAACTCATGAAATGTTATATCAGGTGATTAAAAAACACAATTTTCTACCAGAGGTAAGCAAAACAGTCTTTGGAATTCTCATTTGCATAGATACTATATAAATTGCTAATTTAAAGAAAATAGTAACTTCAAGATACTTGTTTTTTTAAAATCAATTTTTCCTGGTTTTAAATAGTTTATTTTTATACAGGTTTTTTTTTTTTTTTTTTTTTTTTTTTTGCTTCATGTATTAATAGAAGTTGAATTTTAGGCTAATGCTAGCATTTATTAATTTTATGTAAAAAACAATCCGAACTTTGTGGTTTCAACCTTTTCTAACCCATACCATTAAAATATTGTATCTGTCTCTCTCTTTGTTTCAACCTTTTCTAACCCATACCATTAAAATATTGTATCTGTCTCTCTCTTTGTCTCTCTCTCTCACTCTCACTCTTTCTCTTTTTCTTTTTTTGTGGTGCTAGGGATCAAACCCAGTGGCTCCTGTGTGCTAGGCAAGTGCTCTACTGAGCTATCCCTCTAGCCTTAATACTCTCTCATTTTAACTTTTATGTATACCCACCAACTGGGGACATCTTTTCACCTTTTATTTTCTTAAGTTTGTTTGGCTAAGATTATATGCATTGAATATATGTTGGCCAGTCCACATACTTCCTGAAAATTTGGAGAATGGCAAGTCTTTCTCATGTTAACTGAGTATTATTCTTTCTTTTTTAACACTATATTATATGTATTAGTAATAGTAAATATCCTTACTAGATTAATAGGACAAGACTTTAATAGCATACTTTCTGGCTTTCCAGAAGTGTACCATTATTGATTTCCAAATGTATCTGTCATTGTTCTATCCCTGATTATTTACTAATACTCTCTCTGAGGTATTTAAGCATTCCCCCAACTTAGAATGCTTCCTAAAGTATTTGTTTTGGGGAGTATAGTTTTATTAGCCTTCAGGTGAGTAGGTCTTAGCATTGGAGAAAGTTCATATCCATAAAGATTAAAGTGACTCAACTAAATACATCTATCACAAATGAAACTTTTGTTCGGTTCCCATTAAAAATTTATTTGCTTTTATTTTTCTTTCTTTAAAAAAAAAAAGTTGCCTCTGTTCTTGATTAAATTTCAGAGACTAAGCCGGGCGTGGTGGCGCACGCTTGTAATCCCAGCATTCGGGAGGCTGAGACCGGAGGATCCGGGTTCGAGGCCAGCCTCAGCTACCTAGTGAGGCACTCTGCAACTTAGTGAGACTCGGTTTCAAAATAAAGAATAAAATAGGGCTGGGGGTGTAGCTCGGAGGTAGAATGCCCCTGAGTTCAATCCCCAGTACCGCAAAAAAAAAATAAATAAATAAATTTCAGAGACTAATATTATTGAAGTAATTCCCTTATCTCATTCTCCAAATTGATTGAAGGTTGTTATAAAAGAAAAATATGCTAAAGTAAAAATACAAATACTTGAAAATACCTAAGAGAATACATTTTCAGTGTTCTCATCACAAAAATTTGATAAGTATGTTTAGATCATGGATATATTAATCAGATTGATTTAGCCGTTCCGCAATACATAAATATTTTAAAGTGTCATATTGTATACCATATATGATTTTTATTTGTCAATTAAAGAAATTTAAAAGGAAATATGAGAACTATGGAAGTAATAATTAAGAGGGAGAGGTGGAGAAAAGAAGGAAAAAAAAACCCCACAATTATCCATAGATTCCCAGTCAGAGATGCTGGTGCCGTGGGGGGGGCACTGGAATGATCTGGGCTGGGGGGGGTTGTAGTTTTGGGCACAATTGGGGGTTGGTGAATAAAGTAAGGGAAGCAGCTAAGTGAGCACTGGGTGATTTTTTTTCTTTTTCTTTTCTGAAAGGGGTGGCAAGCCAATATGTTTGGGAACTTATAAACTATCAGGATCCATGTACTGGCATTACTGAGTCTCATTACTTTATTACTGAGTTTTCTTGCTTTCCCTAAGTGCCTAAATGGTTATTTAAAAAGTAATCCAATTAATTGGTAAGAAATAGTAGCCTTTGCCAAAATGAATTGAGATTTTAATAGTGAAAAGTGATGCTTAAGAGATGAAAATATATCATGGTTGATATTTTAATCTTATCTACTTATGACTTGATACGTGCTACTATACATTTTAGAACTACTTGTTTATTTTTACCCACATTTTTATGCCTATTTATGTGTTGTTTTGTTCAGGCATTTACTACAGATTTCAGGGTACATTGGGCTCAACATCCTTTAAGGCCAGAATTTGCAGAAAGTACCTACTTCTTATATAAAGTAAGATAATTTGCCTTTTTTTGCTTTTTATCCCCCCCTCTCTGTTGGCTCTCTCTTTTATAATAGAAACTGTATTTAATGTTATAATGGTTGGATATATCACAGCTTATATTCATCTAATCCATAAAATCATTGAAAGATGCAAGACTTGACATGTAAATATTATGCCCTTTCAAAATATTTAAGTAAACATTCCTTTAAAGAGAAATTTTGTATTCTAGAGCTGCTTTCTAAAGCATGCCTCTTGCCTTTCTTCAATCAAGGAACCTTTTTGGCATTAGACATTTAATCTAAAGGCTGAGCTTTAAAAACTTCTCAGTTGTTTACAAAATTCTGTAAAGCAGATCCCTGGCTTATTTTTAGACCGAGGTTCTGTGTAACATACAGTGCCTGATACAATGTCTGGCGCCTAGTAGGTACTCAATAAATATTTGATAAATGAACGGGTATATGATAATATATAAGATACATATGTATACATATATTCTCCTTTTTAATAGGCTACAGGAGACCCTTACTACCTTGAAGTAGGGAAAACACTTATTGAAAATTTAAATAAGTATGCTAGAGTGCCTTGCGGATTTGCTGCCATGAAGGATGTCCGTACTGGAAGTCATGAGGACAGGTAAAACAATGGCTAACATCCCCTTTCTTTAGGGTAACTCTGAAACAACATGAAATACAACTATTTGTTAGGAGTCAGAAAAAGTTAATGTTTTTACAAAAAGTATTGAGGTATGCAAACTTGTTCAGCGTGTGTGTGTGTGTGTGTGTGTGTGTGTGTGTGTTTTAAACTTTCTTGAATAGACTTAAATTGTTTGAAAGATTTATATTTTTATCATAGTGCCTGGCATGTAGTAGGTGCTCAAATGGTTCTTAAATGGATGAGTGAATGATTATTAAATATCAGAACCTTGCTATTAGGAGTATTAGAAATGCCACTTTCCCCCTTTGCTAATGGTTTTTATGTTACGTATGATGTTAGAAATTATCAAGATGATGATAAAAGATCTGGATTATGGTTCACGGTCAGTCAAAAATTCCTCAGAACACTATCATGGTTAATCTAAGTCCTCTTGTTCTGTTCCCAATTGGAGGGGTGGGAAAAACCTGTGATCATTCTTGTTTTATTGTATAGTAGATAGATGTGGGGGAACATGAAGTACTCAAGCTATAAAAAGCATGTTTTAGTCAATTCGATATTCACTAACATTCCAGTTATTCCAGATCATTTATCTGGCTGTCACATCTGGATGAACAGCAAAGCTGGTTTGTTCATTTGGTTAACAAATGTCCAATCATAAACCCTTACGGAGGCCTCTCTGTGCCAGCATTATACTAGTTGGGTTTTTTTGTTGTTGTTTTGTTTTTGCAGTACTAGGGATTGAAGTCAGGGGCATTCTACCTTTGAGCTATACCCCCAGCCCTATTTTTTTATTCTTTGTTTTGAAACAGAGTCCCACTAAGTTGCAGAGGGCCTCACTAAGTAGCTGAGGCTGGCCACTAACCTGCGATCCTCCTGTCTCAGCCTCCCAAGTACTGGGATTGCAAGTGTGCGCCACCACACTCGGCTTATTAGTACTACATTTTAAGAATTAAAGATAGGAAGACATGCGCACTCTGTCATTGAATCAGTGAAGACAGGCAGATAGACAAACAGGCTTTTAAAACATGGTAGAAGTGCTGTAATCCATACAGAGGACAGGAAGTACAGGTGGGGATGCGAGAAGAGTCTCTGCAGAGGCGCTTCTCCTCTGCAGCTCCTCGCAGGCTCCCTTAGTCCTTCATGTACAAGGTTAGGTACAACACCTAACCCTTCCCTGACCAGAGCTGACGAGAAATGGGTAGGTTTCTGGAAGCAGACATACAGATAATAGCAAAAAATGAAAGAGACACCCTCTGTATTTGTAACTCCTCTGAGCACTTTGTATATTCAACTCATTTGATCCTTGTGTTATCTTCATTTTAAAGATGAATAAAAAGGCCGGCTGAGCACAGTAGCACACCCTGTCTTCCCAGGACTTGGGAGGCTGAGACAGGAGGATTGCAGCTTCGAGGCCAGTCTCAGCAACTTAGCAAACTCTGCTTCAAAATAAAAGTAAAAAGGGCGGGGGTATAGCTGGGAGATAGAATGACCCTGGGTTCAGTCTCCAGTATCAGAGAGAGAGGGGCCAAGACAAAGAGAAATTAAGGAACTGGCTTGCACAGTAAAGCTAAGTTAGAAGCACATTCTAATTAAAGCACATTGGCTTTTGGCAGCTATCTTATATTGGCAGTTCATTCAGAGATCAATAATTAAGCACCTGCTATATGCCAGGTACTCCATACATAGGTATGAGGATGGAAAGATAAATTAGAACAAGATTAGAGTGTCTTTAGGAGGCAGTTCCTCTGGTCTTTTTTATTTCCTTGCAGTATACTTGGAGGCACAGTTTTCTGACACTGGGGGAATTGATACATCCTGTAGTTCTTTGGACATCCAGATTGGTGTAAACAGGTTTATTGACCTTGACTCTGTGGCCTTCAGATAGTTGACATTTAGAGGTTTGTAATGCCCTTATATGTATTTGTGACTTTTTATTTTAGAATGGATTCTTTCTTCTTGGCTGAAATGTTTAAATATCTTTATCTGTTATTTGCTGATAAAGAAGACATTATTTTTGACATAGAAGACTACATCTTTACAACAGAAGCTCATCTGTTACCCCTTTGGCTCTCTACTACAAATCAAAGCATCTCCAAGAAGAACACAGTGAGTTGTTATTTTTTTAAGTGTCTTATTCTCCTTTTCACTTCTATACATTTGTTTTCTTTTCCCCTAAAAAGTAGTCTCTGATTAGAATTTAATAAATACATGTATGGTGGAAGGAAAACTACATGTTATGTTTTCTTAGTTTCTGTGTACACTTTAGTTCTCATAAAATTTTTCTTTTTAATAAATCATAATGTTAAGTAAAATATTTATTTTTTATTTACATGAAATTCTTTTATATTATAGACCTCAGAGTATACTGAACTGGATGACAGCAATTTTGATTGGACTTGTCCGAATACTCAGATTCTCTTCCCAAATGATCCATTGTATGCCCAAAGCATTCGTGAACCATTGAAAAACGTGGTGGATAAGAGCTGTCCTAGAAGCATCATCAGAATGTAAGATGTATTTTTTTATATTTGTTGATGTCAAAGTCAATTATTAGTAAATGGCAGAGATCTTAAGGAATATATACCAATAGTCAAGAAGACATTTACTTAGACCAAAAATACTGAGGTATGATGTTATCACTGATTAAAAATTGTTAGTAAAGTTTATTTTGCAATAATATCTTTATTGTTATGAAGATTTTCAATATATCTTTTGTTTAATAAACTAATAATAGATGACACCCTCCAACAGTTTTAATTTTCTATAGCTCATTTTTATACAGAATAGTTTTATCAAATGTATGTATAAGAAAATATTTTTCCTATTTGTATAGTTTCTGGACAGTGAAAGTACAGAGATTTTTGTTTTGTTTTTGTTTTTGGAGGTATTTATTCTTGGTTTGAATTTTTTCTGGCTTAATGAGTTACATTAAATTAGATAGTTACATTAGAAAGGCCATTATAAAGAAGTAAAAAAAAAGTTAAGTGAACATTATCATTCACTGACACAAGTATTGTTTTGCTTTTAAAATATTGGGAGAAAAATCTGCTTTTAGAGAAACAAATAGTAACAAATCTTCAAGCAAATCTATTCTGTATTTTCATATAGTTACAATACTAATACTACTTTATATTGGTAATATATGT
>PVLC010001056.1:50462-160896 GCA_004027655.1 Graphiurus murinus
CTGGGGATTGAACTCAGGGGCATTCTACCTCCGAGCTATACCCCCAGCCCTATTTTTTATTCTTTATTTTGAAACCGAGTCTCACTAAGTTGCGGAGTGCCTCACTAGGTAGCTGAGGCTGGCCGCGAACCCGGATCCTCCGGTCTCAGCCTCCCGAATGCTGGGATTACAAGCGTGCGCCACCACGCCCGGCTGGTAATATATGTACTTTTATAACTGGAAAATATATTTGAAAGCTGTACCACTTACTAATAACCTGTTATATGTAAGAAATAACTGCTTCCAGTTATTCCTGTCTCACTAGTTCTAGCAATTTTACAAATATCTAACATTATTTTTATTTGGCTTACCTATGTTTTTTAGTAGTTTTAACTTGTAGGTTTTTAAGCCATGCTTGTCATTACTTCTAGCAGAGAGGAGAGTTTCAGGAGTGGAGCTAAACCCCCTCTGAGAGCCAGAGATTTCATGGCCACTAACCCTGAGCATTTAGAAATACTGAAGAAGATGGGGGTGAGTTTGATTCACCTCAAAGATGGGAGAGTCCAGTTGGTCCAACATGCAATCCAAGTAAGACTTTACTATACTAATTAGATCCTGTCTCTTTTTTGCCCTTTTGGGTCTGCTTAGCTTGAATAAGATAATAACATTTGGCTTTTTAAAACTTTAAATATACAGCTCAGAGAATCAGGATTTTAGGACTTGGAAGTGTCTTGAAAAGTCATCTAATTTAACCTCTTCATAGTATAAGTCAATTAAACAGGTTGGATAATTTGCTTATGTTAATGTAGTCAAATGTAGTACTTATATAATTTTGTTTCTGTCCATTGTCTTTCTACTGTTACTTTTATCTAGAACATAACTTTAAAAGTTACTATTTTTTAAATATTTATATCTCAATGTTTTACATTATTTTAGTTTCTAAAGAGCTATTGAATCTAAGTAATTTATTCATTATAAGAACATGAACATACATGTATTTGTGCCTAGGAAAGGGGAAATTTTTATTGATTTTTACTTTAAAAGTTTTTATAGTATGAGACCTTTACATTTACCTTATTAATCACATTGACTGTGCAAAACTATGTAAATTTGCTAAATGACTTTAACCTAGAACCATATTCAAGTATCCTTAATCCCAAATTCAACCTTCCCTTAACCTCACCTGTCCCTCAGATTTTTTATCTCATTGATATTCATGCCACATCTATCCTTCAGTAAGGAGTATTCCTCCTCCTTCCTTGCGTTTCACTTGCTCTCCTTAGTAGTGAAACATAAGGAAGGTGTCTCTAATGCTTCCACTTAGCCCACCAATGATGTAATTGCCACCAAGTGGCCTCTTCATTCTTAATAGGACTTAACTTTTTTACAACTGTTGACTGACCCCTTAATTTTTTTTTTAACATGAGGTTCACTGCTTTGTGGATTCCTTTGTAGCTATTCTCTCTTGGCATACCCCACCTAAGAATCTGGATGACATTCTTTTCTTTTTATCCTCTTCTTCAACAGTCTTCCTTATTTCTACAAGAGCAGCTATGATCTTCATACAGATAACTTCTTAGACATGTGTGTAACCTTGATTTCAAACTTAATCCTAAAGCCAGCTTTAGTCTACCTGTTATAAACTTCTGCATCTCAATCTCAATCTGTCCAAACGTGAATTCTCTTTTCTTTTTTACTCTTTTTTCCTAGCCCCACCACAGCCCATTTTTTCTTCTTTTATTCTCCTTGTCAACAAACCCTATCATCCACCTCTAAGTGATCAGCGCTGGAACTTCAGGACAGTTTCTCTCAATCCTCTCTGTCCTTTGACTCCAAGCACTTCCTATTGTTTTTTTTTTTTTTTTTTTTTTTTTTGTAATGTGTCAAGAATTCATCCTCTTTTTTCTACGACAGGCATTCTTTACCTATTTCTTGGTTAAGACTCAATTCAAGTATTAGCCTAAATCTTTCTCGGATATACATAAGCAAAAATAATTGTTTCCTTTTCTATGGTCCTATTTTGCTTTCTTGTTTAGACATTTTATCATAGTTCATTTTACATGTCTTTCTCCTCTAGAAGAAAACTTGCCAGTGCCTAGGTAAATGCTGGGATAGAATAGGTGCCTGGTACATGTGCTTTGAATCTTCTTGTTAGTTCACAGTTTTGAGGAGGGCAAACATGGGTCAGATGTGAAATGTATCTTCACAGTGGGAGCCAGTGGGGAAAACAAGCAATTGGACCATTTGTGCATTCAACAGAAGTCCAGTTCTCAGTCTACATCAGAAGTTTATAGAATAATGAAAGAGACATTGGTAAAAATTACAGACAAGTGGTTTTCAGAAAATATATTTTCTGGGCAAAATATTTTGAGGATAAATATGGCCAGAAATACTTACTAGATTTTGAGAAAACAACTATGATATATAATACCTTTAGGAAATGAAAAAGATGGTGAAAGTTTTCAGGAAGGAAGGATAAAATGAATCTGTTTCTTCCAAATAGGCTGCTAGCTCAGTTGATGCTGAGGATGGGTTGAGGTTCATGCAGGAGATGATTGAGTTGTCAAGTCAGCAACAGAAGGAGCAGCAGCTTCCTCCACGAGCTGTGCAGATCGTGTCCCACCCGTTTTTTGGCAGGGTAGTGCTGACTGCTGGGCCGGCTCAGTTTGGGCCAGATCTGTCTAAACACAAAGAGGTACGTCTACTTACAGTAAGCTTGTTGAAACTGAATTTAAAATATGAAGTATTGTCTAATTTCTTTGTCACTCATTTAGTAATTTTCATTTATTTAAAAAACCTAGAGGCCTAGGGATGTAGCTCAGTGGTAGAAAGCTTGCCTAGCATGTGCAAAAACCTTGGGTTCAATTCCAGCACCAAAACAAAATTGTAATATATGAAAAAGGAAAATAAATAAAACCTAGGGGCGGGGCTGTAGCTCAGTGGTAGAACACATATTTAGCATGCAGGAGGTCTTGGGTTCAACCCCCAGCACTCAAAAAATATATATATAAAGCAAAATAAAATATAGTTCAGATTCTCTCCAACTTCTTGGTCTCTTCTCTAATTTAGTACCTTTAATTTATATAAAAATTATTTTTAGACTTTCTGATAACTGCTAGAACCTTTCTTTGAACAAAAACCTAACTCAGGCCGGGCGTGGTGGCGCACGCTTGTAATCCCAGCATTCGGGAGGCTGAGACCAGAGGATCCGGGTTCGCGGCCAGCCTCAGCTACCTAGTGAGGCACTCTGCAACTTAGTGAGACTCGGTTTCAAAAAATAAAGAATAAAAAATAGAGCTGGGGGTATAGCTCGGAGGTAGAATGCCCCTGAAGTTCAATCCCCAGTACCGCAAAAAAAAAAAAAACCTAACTCAGGAGCTTAATGTGGAAAAGAGCCAAAAGCAAAGGTGCTTTGACTAAAGTGGCTGTGGAGAGCACAGGTCCCTGTGATTCCCCTGAACTTGGACGACTGTGCTAGTCCACCCTTCGTGATAACACAGGAGACAGAGGCCTGCAAGGCTGAAGGATTCACTCGTTTATCTCCCTAATGACTGCACGACTGGGACCAGAGCCCCACTATCCTGAACACCTGTAAAACTCTTTTACCCCTAACTTAAACTTTTTCTTAATAACATCTTTTTAAAGTGTATAGAAGATTTATAGATTGACTCCTTCGTTTATTTGACAAGTTATTAATTTGTACTTGAACTGCTTGCTATATACCAGTTTATAGAACCGATGAAGAAACACGCCCTCATGGACTTTACATTTTTAGGAGAGCAAAGGATATTAAGAAAATTCTCTGATGGATTTAATTTTTCTAGAAAGAAGAATTGCTTGCAGATTAATTTAGATTAAATCCATTTTTTTCTTCTTTCAAAAATTTTTCTGGTCGCCCATAATGGTTTAAAAATGACTCCCAGCTGATTACAAGTGGCACGTCGTAATTCCAGTATTTGAGAGGCTGAGACAGGAGGATTGCAGGTTCGAGGCCAGTGTCAGCAACTTAGCGAGACCCTGTTCCAAAAAATAAAAAACAAAGAAGGCTAGGGGTATAGCTCAGAGGTAGAATGCCCCTAGGTTAAATCCACTGTACCCGCCAATATAATGAGAATAAATAAATAAGGCTCAGGGTATAGCTCAGAGATAGAATACTCCTGGTTTCAGTCCCCAGTGCCACACACACAACAAAAGTAATTAAAATAAAAGTGACTCCAAACTATAGTAAATGTAGGTATAGGTATGTAGTCAGTCTGCCTATAGGTCCCAACTTTACCTCTTACTAGTATTGTGACTTTGAGCAAATCACATAACCCCAGTCTCAATTTCCCCATATGGAAATAATTTTTATATTGTTTTACTCGGAGTCATTAGAGAAATCAGATTTAATAATTTATGAAAGATGCTTTAAAAAAAACACAAAGCATAGTAGAAATATTGGTTGGATACTATGGTACACAAAATATTTAAAACAAAAATTTATGCTAAGTATATATTAAATATGTTATTAGAAAAGGAATGAATTCCAGTCCCTTTATAGCTCTAGATACTGAGCTGTGGTTGGATTGTGATTTGAGAAAATAAAAGATGTACATTACTTTTCTTTCTGACAGACAAGAGGATTTGTTGCGAGCAGTAAGCCATACAATGGTTGTTCAGAGCTCACTAACCCCGAGGCAGTGATGGGCAAGATCGCACTGATACAGAGAGGACAGTGCATGTTTGCAGAAAAGGCGCGAAACATCCAGAATGCCGGCGCCATTGGCGGCATTGTTATTGGTAAGTCATCCTCTCTTCATTGTGCCGACCAGGAGATGATTTTTAGGATTTTTCCTTTTATTTTCTAAAGTTTTATTAAAGAGTTGGTCAATTTTTATTTTGACAACACTAAAGGACAGATAATTTATTGACTTAATAATTTCTATATATCTAATATCTTTTTTGAAAGCCTTCATATGGGCTTCTGTGTATGAATATCAGTGAAAATATTTGGGGTGAGGTGTGCAGAAGTGGGAGAGGTAAAAATGCCCGATATCATGAAAATGTTAATGTGCTTGTTAGATTCAGGGTCCTCTTAAGGCAAGAATTGCACTCTGACACTTCATTGAGAAGCCGCTGAAAATCTCCATTCTTCCTCAGAGATGCAGGCTTTGGAATCAGAAACTTGTGGATATAGCTCCTGTCTCTGCCACAAAATTGTAATATAACCTTGGCACAGATTCAGGGTTTTTTGTTGTTGTTTTTCATTCTGTAGAATATTTTTTGAGCTCCAGAGAAAATGATAATAAATACCTTTTAGATTGTTATAAGGTTCAGACATAAACTTTCTAGGTGTAATAGTGGACATGGGTATAAATACTAGTTGCTAACAAATTTTTATTCCCTTAGATCTTTAATAGCTGAGGCTGTCCTCGAACCTGTGATCTTCCTATCTCAGCCTCCCAAGCACTGGGATTACAAGCGTGTGCCACCATGCTTGGCTTCCCTTGGATCTTTTTCCAATGAAATTATCAGTTTATCAGCCTAAATTATTTCACCCATGTATTTTAACCAGTGGATTTTACTTTTTTTTTTTTTTTTTTTTTAATCTTGTAAAGAAAATCACTTAAAACATGACAAGTAGGCCATGACTATCAGGGAAAATATAAATTTTTTTCATGTTTAAAGCAAATAGAGTTTACATTTAGATAGAACTAGAATACCTGGGGTTATAACCTAATTGTGAGTTCTTCTGTATAGTATCTCCCACAAGGAAAATCCATTTTGGACTTACCCTCCTCTCAGTTAGGATAGATTTCTGAGTTCAGGGTAAATACAAAAACATATGAAAGGCTGAAGTATAGCTCAGTGGGAGGTTCTGGGTTTGAGCCCTAGAACCACAAGAGGGGAAAAGACATTTTAAATGAAATAAATATTAGGATTTATCTCATCCAAAAATTATTTACCATCCCCCTTTGCGTGTTTCCATAAGGTTAATCCAATGTCAGTATGAGTGAAAGCTATAGGTATGGTGGCACATGCCTATAGTCCCAGCTGCTTGAGAGGCTGAGACAGAAGGATCACAGTTCAAGTCTTCCTGGGCCATTTAGCAAGACCTTGGATCAAAATAAAAAATTAAAAAGATATAGCTCAGTGGAAAAATGTACCTGGGTTCAATTGCTATTAACATGTGCGTGCGTGCGCACGCACACACACACACACTAAATACTAAATAAATTTCATTAGTTCAATAAGTATTAAGAGAACTTCTATTTAATAAATCAACAGGTGGCAAACTAGAGGCCAAGTCCAGCTCACTGTCTATTTCTGTAAATAAAATTTGTATTGGGACATGATTGCCCTGGTTTGTTTCTATATTGTCTATGGTTGTGTTGAGCTACAGAGTTTGGTAGCTGCAATAGAAAACTGCAAAACCTAAAATATTCACTGTTAAGCCAGTTATAGAAAATGTTTGCTGACTGACCTCTGACCTAACTCATCCCCTTTAGCCTTGGTTATTTTTCACAATGAGATTATTTTTATTGATGAACTTAATATCTTACAATCAACTATCATTTTGAACATCTCTTACAAAGACTTAAAAATAGAAACAAAGTATAAAAAAATAGCATGGGGCGTATGCATCATTTTTTTTTTAATCTCTGTATAGAATTATAGACTTTCCCAATGTTTTATGAAGTCTAATTCTCATGGTATTCTAGGATATGCAAAGATTGTCAAGTCAAATGTTTTTTTTATAATAGCTGTTAGTTGCAGAATCCTATATTAGATTCTATAACAGACAATGATTTTTATTTGCAGAAAATTAAAATTTTAAATTTATTTATTTATTTTTGGTACCAGGCATTGGACCCAGAGGCTTCTCCCTCTGAGCTACACCCCCCAGTCCTATGGTAGTTTTTATTTTGAAACAGTTTCTAAGTAGCTGAGGCTGGCCTCCGCAAACTTCACGATCCTTCTGTCTCAGCCTCCCAAGTTCTGGGATTACAAGCATATGTCTCCATGCCCAGCTGAAATTTTAATTTTTAAAGAGAAACTTTCTCATGTTATGACTTCTTTCCCCTAAATTCCTTTTTTCTGACAAAGCAGTTTATTTTGTATTTATTGGTTTTAATTGTATATAAATGAGTAAATTAGAAGTTTAACATTATTGTTGCTGTTGTTATTATAAGGACCAAAAATACAGATTATCTTAAAATCATTTGGGGCAGGAGATAATTTACTTAAGTTGGTTTAAGAGGGGAGATTTGTTCACTATATAGAAATGGATGATTTTCATTGAACCCAAGAGTAAAAAATACAACTGGGATTCACCAAGAGGTCAGCGTGGGAACCAAGAATCACCAGGAACCAGGAGAGCTAACATTTGTCACATTTCTGTCCCTGTCTCTGGTTCCTCCTTGGCTCTGCCGTATTCTCCAGCTCGTCACCAGCCTGCTCCCCTCTTTATTCATCAGTTCTAAAATGGCCTTTCTGAACGTGGTAACCTCAGCTCTGGGTCTGTGTCGCTAAACTGGACTGTGACTCACTGCTAACTGAGAGGGAAACGGTCTTTCTGGGTGCTGTTTCTAGTTTCCCCAGGGAGACAGGGTCAGGCAGTCATCCTCTGTCTACTGAGAAGGGGGTTGGGGGTCATACGTGGCGCTGGCTCCTCTAGCAGGGGGCCTGTGAGGGCAACTGCTGAGATGGGACAGGCAGTGTCTTCAGGAAGGCTGGTGTGTGACGGTTCTATCAGTGTAATCCAAGACATTAAAATTTCCCATTTTCCCAAATAAAAATTTTTACAGGCATTATCAGAGAATTTTGTGTTCTGTTTTTCACATATTATTATATCACTTTGTTTTTCTGTGTGTTCCATGGAGGAGTTCATTGTCATTTATTTATAATAGTTTGCAATTATGCACAATTATAAATAGCACTCTAGTAAACTTCCTGGGGCATAGAACTTTCTGTGTCTTTTGAATTATCTCCTTAGGATAAACTTCTAGGAGAATTAGTGGATCCAGAAATTGTGTTTGTTTTTCTGGTTCTTTCTTGATGCATAAGATTAATTCCATCGGCAGGTTAAAAAGCAGCAGCAGTTGGCATCTCTTGCTAGGGCACAGATGTCCTGGTCTCACCCTATTCGTTTTCTGCTAGACGACAACGAGGGGAGCAGCAGTGATACTGCCCCTCTGTTCCAGATGGCAGGAGACGGAAAGGACACCGACGACATCAAGATCCCCATGCTGTTCCTGTTCAGCAAAGAAGGGAGCATCATCCTGGATGCCATTCGGGAATATGAGGAGGTAGAGGTGCTCCTTTCTGATAAAGCAAAAGACCGAGGTAAGGGGAAAGAGCTGTTTGCTTTTTATGCCGCTTAGCATTCATTTACTAGTTTGATAACAAAAATGAAGGATAGAAAAGTGGGGAATTTTTTTTTCATTGGTAAAGAAATAAAATTTTTAGAAGATGGTTTTAAAATATACCTTTTGAAAATTAAGAGCAGTAAAACATTATTTGCTCTGCAGAATTAGAATGTTTTTACAATTACATTTTTGTATGTAGTATATTATTTTTGCCTTATTCTGTCCAGTTGATTAATACACAGTAGCAAGAAAACCATTTTAATGTTCGCCATTCAATTTCACTGATTCTATATTTTACATTTCTTTTATAAGGAATAAGAATAGATTGTATAAAACAGTGTTGTATATGATATGGTAGTAGTTGTTCTCACTGACCACCTGTAATCACAAGACCACTGTCTTGATGAAGGAAATAAACATGTAACAGTTTCACTCCACTGAGATCTAAGTTTATTACACAGATACTTATAAGTTACAAGAGTTAACAAATGGCTGTGCCTGAAAAACAAGATAGCATGTTCTAATTCATGAGAATATACAGTCCTCTCTAGACCAAAATGTTCCGTAGTAATTTAAAAGCTCTTTGAAATGCTGCTACATAAAGGGAAAGCTTTATTACTATTCTTATAGTTTTATAAGGGAGAGATGAGGGAAAGTGAGCCAGCAGACATAAGCTGTGATCCTACTTAAGCCAGCAGTCTTTCTTATCTGCTGCAGACACCTGTAGAGAGAGAGCTATAAATGAATGGACTTGTATGATTCATGTAGGGTTGCTATATCCCCTAAGCTGTTCAATAGATGCGTAGGAAACTGATTCAACTCAGCATAACTTCCAAATGAGACATCTTTTAAAAAGTTCATTAGTAATCTAGTGCTAGCCCTACGTGTGTATTACCTTGTCTTCTTGTATTGCTTTGCTCTTTGAGGTTCTTTGCATTGTCTATTTAAGAGCAATGGAGTGAGTGCGTAACGTGTATGTACGTAAGGATGTACAGATGGAAATACAACACAAAGGTTTTCTAATCTAGAATCCTGCTGTATACCTGACATCCCCTGCCCAGGTTCTTTTTCTAAATTCAGATCTTCTTTTCTACACACATTCAATTAGGCACATAAAAATAGGCAAATTAATATTATTCTATGTAAGTCTTTAATGCCTTTGCTTTTTCCCCCTATTTGTGCTGTCATTGGAATTTCAGCAGCAATATTAAAAGGTAAAATGATTCCGAGCTACATTATTAATAGTAGTAAGTATCTTGCATTAATAAGCCTTAAATTATATACGTATGTATGTGTATTTACACATACATACATACATACATACGTATATAGTTTTGTATCAATGAATACCATCATATCTGGTTTAATGTAATTAGATTATTTAATGTCTAGTCAGCCATCCCATAATAAAAATAATTCTTTATTGATCCTGTCATAACAAATCCTATTAATATATATTCCATATAATAGATAATCACTAGTTCATGTCCTTGTATACAAGAGTCACCCTTAACAACGGCATAGATTAAGTATTTGTTACTTCAGATCATCTTTTATTTGATGTAAAATATTGGCTTGTTTTAAAAGCTCATGTGGGAAGGTGTACATGTGTGTGCTTCTTATACTGGAAAAAGTTTAAGAAATGATTGATTTTTATAGAGGAAAAAATGCTTGGAGAGAAATAAGGACTTTCCAATAAATAGGCATTATTTAAATGATATTTTAAAAAACATTTTAATAGTCTAAGTTTATTGAATTGTGATTCTGTTATAGAGTGATCCTTTGATAAAGGTCTGAAAATCTCTTTTTGTGTGATAGCTCTTTTGAGAACTGTACAGCTATATTAATTAAATTAGCAACAAGTTATAATTATTAGTATTATTATAACAAAAATCAGTGATAATAGTTTAATAAAATTAAGTACTTTATTCACTTATTATAATATCCTGGGAAATTCAGCTTTCTAATGGTTGTCATTAATTTATCCTATACCACTACCACGTACATCAGTGTTTCTCCCCTGCATCAGAATCAGCCGATGTAGTTGTGAAAAGTGTAGGTTCCTAAGGCCTGCTCAGTATTGAATTATACTCTCTGAAGAAAGGGGCCAGAACTTGACATTTAAACATGCATCCCGGGTGATTGTGATGTAATGGTTCCTCAGCTACACTTTGAGAAACATTAAACAAGACCCAGAGGGCAACCCTTTCTGTCTTCACTCTATCTGGCCATTTTGTGCCATCATGGGTACTAGTTAGGATTACACAAGTACACCAAGTCATACAAATCTTAAAATCCAAACACTAAAGTGTCTTCCAAATTGTTCTTTCTATCATGCCACAAATACATGTTTTCTTTACAAAGTCATACCGTGCTATTGAGCCGTCCTTTGTACATACAATACAGAAAATAGAAGTTCCCATCCCCACTTTCACCTTATCCTGATTAAGAGCAGTCATTCTTGTGTGCATGTCTGGAAGTCCTGCCTGATGGCCACAACTTGCATTCTTTAGAAGATATAACACACTAGTCATGTATTACCTGGAGATGGTCCTTCCTTGGGTCATATCAGTTACACTTCTAAAAGTTAAGTGGTCCACAGTCTGTTGTTGAACAAAACTTTCAGTAGTGTCTCTTGTGTGTTTCATCTTTCTAAAATTTTACTTTATAAATATAAGATAATAATTCCTACCCTATACCCTCAATCAAAAGACATTGTGTTGGTACCTTTAGATTCAAGTTGAAACGGTTTACAATTAAGAATCAATAGTCAGCCTCAGCTACCTAGTGAGGCACTCTGCAACTTAGTGAGACTCGGTTTCAAAATAAAGAATAAAAAATAGGGCTGTGGGTATAGCTCGGAGGTAGAATGCCTCTGAGTTCAATCCCCAGTACCGCAAAAAAAAAAAAAAAAAAAAAAAAAAATCAATAGTGTCTCTCAAGGGGGAAAAACAGCATTTAAAAGTTCCAGTAATTATCATGCTTACAACTTAGTGTGCAGGCCTGTAGTCCCCTAAGAGATATAGACAGATGTTTTCAGTTCTACTTCTATAACTGTGTTCACTTTGAAAAAGCCAGACAGAAAATGGGGGAAAGATAAATAATAATAATGTTGACCTTTGAACTTCTCCTAGTATGTCAGGTGGTGTCACTTTTCTTAAGATTATTAGCTCCGGAAGGGGATGTGATTGGGGTGAATCTGTCCTAGAGTTGAACTGTAGAATGTGGGTTGCTGACAGAAAGGATTTGATACCAAGGAGAAGGATCTGGTACCTGTGCAGATGGGCTTTTTCCCTGGAGAACATCCGGACGTTCACATCAGCAGAACTGGTCCTCAGCTCCTGTCCCCTGCTCCGGCCACGCATATTCTCTTCCCTCTTTCTGGAAATGCCTCCTTAATCCCGTCCCCACCTCTTGGCTCTTTTCCTCTGAGAACATTCAGCTGCCACCTCTGTATGAACTTTTATTCTCCTAGGTAAAATGTAAAGGAGTCTTTTTAATATAGTTCTTTGATATTTATATTATATAGTTGTTTGTTTGTTTTTGCAGTACTGGAATTTGAACCTAGGGACATTCTGCCTCTGAGCTACACCCCCCAGCCCAATTTTTAATTCTTTATTTTGAAACAGGGTCTCACTAAGTTGCAAAGGGCCTCACTAAGCTGAGGCTGGTCAGAAACATGTGATCCTCCTGTCTCAGCCTCCCAAGCACTGGGATTACAAGCGTGTGCCACCATGCCCAGCCAAGTTTTTATTCTTTATTTTGAAATAGGGTCTCAGTAAGTTGTGGAGGGCCTCACTAAGTAGCTGAAGCTGGTGCCGAACCTGAGATCCTCCTGTTTCAGCCTCCCAAGTACTGGGATTGCAAGCATGGGCCACCACACCCGGCTATAAAGTTCTTTACATTAGATAGTTCCCATCTCCGCATTCCTTGCTTTTAGTAAACAAAATGTATGGGTGAATGAGTGGATGCATGTTTGTATAGAACATTCCATCTCTTAAGTCTTTACCAAAGTTCCATTCCTTTTTAACTAATAAAACCTACTGATTTTCTTCTCTTCATGTCTTGAGATTTTTCTCCATTCTTTCTTTGCTTCCTTTGCTTCTGATACACCATTCCTGAATTTGATGTTGTAGTAGCTCCACTCTCGAGGCTGTGGTCTCACGTGCTGGTGAAAACAAGCCCCCAGAATAAAGATTACAGTGCTCGCTGTGGCACACGGCAGCCGCCCGCAGCCCGCCGCCTCCTGCGCTCCTCCCACCGCGCTTCTCACTTTCCTGATTGCTGCGCTCTTGTTCCATAGTTTCACAAGCTTGTGAAAACCAAGATGTCGTCTTCTATGTGTATCTTAAAAACCCTCTCCCCCTCGCCTCTACCTCTCCCTCCAGCACCCCCCCACCCCTTGGTGACTATTTCTCATAGGGCGATTATTGCTATCTTTGGAAAGCTTTACTTTTTTTCATTTCAAAATATTTTTCAATTGTAACAAGTACATTCAGAAGCATATTAAAAGTTTCTTAGCCGGGCGTGGTGGCGCACGCTTGTAATCCCAGCATTCGGGAGGCTGAGACCGAAGGATCTGGGTTCGGGGCCAACTTCAGCTACCTAGTGAGGCACTCCGCAACTTAGTGAGACTCGGTTTCAAAATAAAGAATAAAAAATAGGGCTGGGGGTGTAGCTCGGAGGTAGAATGCCGCTGAGTTCAATCCCCAGTACCGCAAAAAAAAAAAAAAAAAGTTTCTTAATAATCTCTCTTCCTGAGATAGCCAACTGATGTTAATAGCTTGATGTGTAATCTTTTGTACTCTCCTTTGTGCTTTATACATGTCAAATTATAGATATTTTTCTTTTCATAATACTGGGATATGCTATAAATACCATTCAATAACTTGCCTTTTACAGTTAAATCTATATTAAAGACATTCCTACATGCTAGCAGAACA
Source organism: Graphiurus murinus (assembly GCA_004027655.1). Classification (NCBI taxonomy): domain Eukaryota; kingdom Metazoa; phylum Chordata; class Mammalia; order Rodentia; family Gliridae; genus Graphiurus; species Graphiurus murinus. The sequence goes on from PVLC010001056.1 coordinate 63,733, forward strand.
CCAGAATTTATTCTTTTCTTTTAAAAGCTGCATTACATTTTATAGTATACTATAATTTAACCACTTCACTGTAATTTCCAGGTGTTTTAGTTTGTTTTTGTCACTGTATGCAGTGGTGTAGGAAACATTTTGTACATAACTTCTTCCATATTGATGCTTTTATTTGTCTAGAATTTGAGATTTACTAAAATAGAATGCTGGCAAAAAGCATATTATGGGTCTTTTAATTTTAGTAAATGTTGCAGATTGCTGTAGCAATTCTCATCCCTCACAGCAAGAAATAAAGGGTGCGTTTCTCCCTCATTTTAGTCAGCATGTTTTCCTTTATAGGTATATTTTTCATTGAATTTGGTCTTGCTTTATCAGAGATGGGTATCTACACTAAAGAGTGCAAAGATGTGTAAGTCAAGCAACACATAAATTACAGTTGAGAGGAATATCCTAAGACTGTGTGATCAGGGGCAGGTCTAACTAGTGACACAGAGTGTATTGTATATGAAACTTACTCAGGTCGCAACAGGAAGATCAGGAACAAATGGTAAGTAAAAGGGAGATACAGGTCAGGGTAAGGTGTTCAAGACAAGACAGAATAATGTGCAGGTTTAAGAAAATATTTTACGTAATGTTGGCTAAACATGGGTCCAGCATGGGTTAATACTTTAAAGGAGCCACAGAGGACCAAACTAGAATGGCAATATTATTGCTGTAAGTATTGTTTTTTTTTTTTTTTTTTTTTTTTTACCAACAACAAATAAAAAATACAAAGGAAGTTGAATTGTCTGTTCCTATTTGCCTTCTTTAAATAAGGTTGTGTGTCTTTTCTACCTTATTTATAGAACCTCACTCTATGTGTTTGTACATTTCCTTCTGTAAATTGTCTAGGAAAGATCTACACATATAAAAGGGAGATAATATCTATATTCTGTTTTCCCAACATAGCACCTTTTGCCTTTATGTTGATTTTTTGTTTAAAACTTTTATGTAATAAAAAATAGTTAGCCGGGCGTGGTGGTGCACGCTTGTAATCCTAGCATTTGGGAGGCTGAGACCAGAGGATCCGGGTTCCAGGCTAGCCTCAGTTAGCTAGTGAGGCACTCCACAACTTAATGAGACTCTGTTTCAAAATAAAGAATAAAAAATAGGGCTGGGGGTATAGCTCAAACGTAAATGTTCCTGAGTTCAATCCCCAGTACCGCAAAAAAAAAAAAAAAAAAAAAAAAAAAAAAAAAAGAAATATCTTATGGCTCCTTTGTCTTATTTTTGCACAGTATTTTTCTAAATTTTCTTCTGGAATTTTTACTTTTTTTTTTTAACATTGTGATTTTTAATTAATCCATAAGGAATTTATTTTTTTAATATAGTCTTTCCAATTGAGTGGGCAGTTATTTAAAAACCACTTATTAAAAGCAAACCACCACCTACTCTTAAATTAAACTATCATCTCTGCCTTATATCAAATATTCTTACATAAGTAGTTGGATCTATAGCTAGACTCAAACTTTTGTTCTGCTAATCCGTTTATTTATTCCTATCCCAATAATAACATTCTGTTTGGAATAAATTTTAATACCTGATATGCTACTCTCCCCTTACTTTGTAGAATTTCTTTGATATGTATCCTTCCATAGGAACTTTGAAATAATTTTATCTTCTTCCAAAACAAAAACAAAAAATAAGTAGAAGTGAGATTTGTTTTGGAATTACATATTTGTATACTTTACATTTAAATTAGGAAAATATTGTTATATGATAAGACTTTATACTCAGGAACATACCTATAAATTTAATCAGATCTTATATTTTTATTATGATTTTATAATATCAAACAATTTGAGTCTTATACCTCTCACAATAAATTTAATTCCTATAGCTTTTATCTTTATTAAGAAAATAATATGCTATTTTGTTTTAGCTAGTTATTGTTACTACAGAGGAGTTATTGATATATGCAGTTATTTTAATCCTTCTTACCAAATACTTTGATTAATTTTAATAGAATTTTCTAATTAGAATTGCTTTGAGTTGTAGTATACAATCAATAATTTGGTATTTTTCTAATATTTACACAAATTATTCCTATATTTACACAAATTATTCTATTTTTTTTTATCCTGTTGCATTCGCTAGATATCAAAACCACTGTGTATCATCTGTGACCTGAGAAGGGTTTTTAGTCACACATGCAGTCTTCCTCTCTAGACAGTGCAGCCTACACCTTTTCCTATCCTTCTAAACTAGAACAGTCCAGTCCAGAAAGAAGCTTAAAGGCTTTGTGTTTGTTCTCCTTGGAACTTAGAGTAGCCAAGCATGAACAAACTCTAAGCAGCCACCATGGCTTCCCTAATTATCTGATTAAATTGTACCTCTTCCAGCTTAGAAGACAGAGAAGATGTGCAGGGGACTCCTCACCCCCACCTCACCCCCCCAAATACTTGCCTAGTCAGACAGTCCTACCTGATCAGGATGAATATATACACACCCATCTGTACCTTCCTGCATCCCCACATTTCCTTCATTTTGGGGGGGATTTATAATAAGTTTGTCTTTCTTCCTTTTGTAGACTAATGAACTCTACTTGTCCTTTAAATCTCAGTTCAAGTGTTACTTTCTGAAGGGGCCCCTCAAATTTCCATCTTTACCATATATAAGCTTTCTTAACACCACATACCTCTTTCAAAACGTGTCACAGTTGGAGTTTTCCATGTGTTTTTCGTAATTATTTGTAAAGATCTTTCCTCCTGTTGGACTGTAAGGTGCATCAGGCAGGCATAGTGTCTGGTGTGGCTCCTGGTTGTATCTGGCTCCACGTATGGGGGACACCCTGGAGCTGTCTCTGATGCGCTGCATTGGAGAGACTGAGCAGGTGGAGCGTGTGGGCACCAGTGCTGTTTAAGCACTCTCTTGTAGGAACCCTAAAGAAAACGCCTCTAATGGTTTCAGTGTATATTCATTACACGACGTTTAGCCTGCTCTTCAGCCTTCCCACGGATTTTAGAAGGATTATGTCTTATAATTTATAGACATACGATAGAAGTTTTGTAAATACTCTCAGTTCTTGCCTTTGTGAAAATATTTCATTTGATCAGTGACATCCTCATAATCATCCAAAACCTTGTTATCGGAATCTTCATGACTTAAGAGTAGTGATAATTTCACTGTTAGTGATAGTGATCATTTTACTTTTCCAAGAAATAATGTTTAAAATGTAGCATTGAAGCGGGGTGAGGTGGTACACGCTTGTAATTCCAGTATTTGGGAGGCTGAGACAGGGGATTGCAGGTTCGTGGCCAGCCTCAGCTACTTAGTGAGACCCTGTTTCAAATAAAGAATAAAATAGGGCTGGGAGCGTGGCTCAGAGGTAGAATGCCCCTGGGTTCAATCACTAGTACCACAAATATAAAATAATAAAATAAATGTAGCAATGATATGTGCTTTTTAAAATTTGTTCTAATAATATGCTTGCATATGCAAGCTTTCCTGGGTTTAGATATTTAATAAATTTTAGTCATATGTTGCAAATTCATGTGCATCTTAGTATTATTGTTCAGTGTATCTCTTGGCATTTACTTATAATCACTGATGCCAATCTTATCAGTTATTTGTCATTCCTTTCAATTTGGAAGAACGTTTACTTTCTAATACCGGCACATTTTACAAAACAAATACACAGGAAATCATGATTGCATTATTATAAGACAGCATCTTCTCTTCAGTGCTCATGTTCACTGTTCTGCATGAATGTTATTATCTCTAGCATTTCATTTCTTAATTTTGTTGCAAAAACAAGTAGGGCTTTTTAAGTATAATAGTAAAATTTTTGAGAGAAAAAGTAGCAATAAGTTTGTTTTCTTCTTACACAGACCCTGAAATGGAAAATGAAGAACAACCATCCTCTGAAAATGATTCTCAGAATCAAAGTGCCGAGCAGATTATATCAATTTCTCAGGCGATCGATTTGGTTGATCAAGAGTCTCCTGAGGAAAGTACTCTCCTCTCTGACCCAGAGTCACTGTCTCCAGCAGATACTGATGCTGCTGCAAGAGTTTCCCCTTCTGAACAGACTTCTAGCCCCACAGAAAACCATGAGACTACAAGTCTTGATGGTGAATGTACAGATTCAGATAACCAGCTTCAAGAACAATCAGAAACTGAGGAAGATTCCAGTCCTAATGTTAGCTGGGGTAAAAAGGTCCAGCCAATAGACTCCATATTAGCAGACTGGAATGAAGATATAGAAGCATTTGAAATGATGGAGAAGGATGAACTATGACTCACTACAGAATCTGGTGGTAGGTATTTAAAACGACAAGGTACACTGCGGTTATAGACACCCTAATGCCAAGCAGGCTCTCGGTGGGAGGCTCTCCGTGTGGGGATGAGCTGCCATGTTCTGGCTGCGACTGGTAGTTGTCATAGGAGTCTGGAGCATGCTGTGTTAGAATTGACCTTGTTGAAACTGTCCCATCCAAAGTGGAAACTCACAACCCCCTGCCCCACCCCAGATGACAGCATTGCACACCCTGCCACCTGTCGGCCAGGGAGAGAGGACTGGGCACTCCTGGAAGCCACTTTTCTAGTCTCTGGTAGACAAGAAACACCTTCAGTTAATAGTGGAGTGGGGAATAGGAGTTGGGGTAGCTTTCTAATTAAAGGAAGCTCCAATTTCTTGGTTTGGGTTAGAGGCTCTTGGAAGACACGTCTGGGCATCCTGGCTTTCTGGTTATGCTGCCTTCGCAAGAAGCACTCTTAAGTGGCCCGAGAAGTCATGAAGCAGGTGCATTCGTGGTAAAAGTTTGTGCTTGTCATCTACGTTTGCTTCCTTCAGTGACAATGATTAGATGACTTGATTTTCCCCCTCCTAACAATATTTTTGTTATTTAAACCAAAGGTAAAGCCAGTGTACTTTCTCAGTGAGTTTCTACATAAAGATTAATCAGTGGGATCAGGTAAAAAGGTCATATAATATATTGTGAAAATTGGCTACCTAATACTCTTGATAATTGGAGGAAGGGAGAAATGATAATTTTGCAATATGAACTTTCCATTGGGCCTTGCATAGGAAAGCTATGACTACTCTGAAATGGAACGTAGCATTATATCCTTGTGGGGTAGATGATGAATCTTTTCCAGTCCATTTTTCTTGGAGGTGGTCACCTCTAGCCATCAGCCTTACTCCATCCCATGTTTAGTATGCAGTTTGAGCCAACAGGCCCATATAACCAACAGCCGAAGATACTTTGTCCCATTTTTCTATCTTATGGAGACATGATAAAACTGGTAGTGATCTAAAATTCCTGGGATAACTATTGTTTTTTCTCCTCTGAAGCTTTGAAACTAAAGTTACACCTGAAAAGTCTGTCACATTTTTTGTTGAATCATGATTTTTAGGTTTAGTTTTGTTTTAACAAATATTCCTTGATGTGAACTTGAAACTTAGTCTATGGTGATCTGTGTTTAAAATTTTACACAGCAACTACATATAGCCATATAGTTTAATGATTTTTTTTTTTAAATTTGGTGGCAGTCTGGTGCTGGCCACTTTTAAATTTTAAGATTTTGTTGTTGATACTGTTAGACAGCCCTATTTTGGAATCATGGCTTTACTCATTTTATTTATTTTTAAACCTATCATAGTCAGTTCTAAAGGAATATTTGAGAGACTTGATTCCTTTCTCTTTACCATGACATTATACAATAACCTTTTCCCAGAACGTGGTTTTGAGGTACTGAGTAACTTACTCTGTATGGAACTGTAAGAACAGCAGTGCTGGATAGTAGCTATGTATATTCATGTACAGTATGTCCTAGATCCCAGGTTACCATATTCTTTTATAAGGGGATGAATACCTGCTTTCAAAAATTCCATCTAACATAATTGGGTCAGTGAGTACAAATCTAATAGAGAATTCACTTTGGGGAAGGGAAGAGTAGTATAAGAAGACCTTCATTGATTAAAACTGACACCAACATGGGTATTTTTAGTCTCTGCATGTGAAATTTGGTGTAAGATAGACCTATAATACATACAGTATACAGAAGGGTAGATGTAGTGCTTTGTTCATCTTAATTGCAAAGCTGCCAAAAGAGCTGAAGCTTAATGACTTGCCTTGATTTATAAGACTGGGGCTTGGGAAAAGGAGCAGATGTTCCTCTAAGATTTGATTATAGAAGTCTTATATATATTGATTTGATTTTGTATTTCTAGCTCAAAGCCACTGTTGTTTAAATCTAACTCTTCTAAGTTATCAAAGCAACATCATTTTTGTTCCAACAAGGAGAACAATGGCAGGCAGGATCCTGTGGCCTACTAGGAAAAGCCAGCTTGACACCACGCTCCCTTCCTCTGGCCACTAGGGGGAGCTGTTGCCTTTCACTTGAGATTTAGAAAAAATCCTTTTTTTAAAAAAGAAAATGTAACCAGTTCTATGTAATACCCAGACGGAATTATACTCACTTTCCCCTGGTTAAGAAAGGAGATATATATTCAGCTTCAAAACACCAACATTCTAGTCTATATTCATTTACTTATTTGACATACTGCCACAAAGTAGTTTTTTTTAATTCATTAAAACATTCAAACAGCGTTAGTTTTTTTCTTTAACATTTTGTTTGTGAAATACCTTTCGTAGATATTTTATTTACTTGCTAAAGATTCAGGGTATTCTATGAGACCTTGAATTTAGAAACATCTGGTCTACCTCAGTTAAATGTTGACTGCTTAGAAATATAGCTGAAATGGTCACCACAGCCATAAAACTGTTTGACTTAGAAAGATTTATTCAATGTTTACAAACCTGGAATCAAGGAAGGATTTTACCTGGATGCTAAAAGTTAGATATTAGAGCAAGTATTTAATTCAGGTATTTTCAAGTTTTAAAACTTAACTTGTTTACCTACTAAAAATAAGATAGCTGTAGTTTTTTTTTTTTAATATAAAAGTCCATTGAAATGATATACCCTAATTTGCAATACTTTTTCCATAAGGTTTTAAGTGTGAAAGAATTGTAATTTACTAGATATGTTTGGGATGGGATATTTTGTTGAGTAGGTTTTCTTTTTAACCTGTAATAGGCTTCCAAAAAGAGTACAATTGTTTCAGAACAAATTATTTTGTGACATTTTACTTTTTTTTTCTTCACAGTATTTTAAAATAAAAAATGTGCACTTTCTGATTTTAATTTCTCTAATATAATTAGTCTCTCGAGAATTCTTTTAGATTTAAATTACTATCAAAGAGCCCTTTTTATAGCGAAGCCAGCATTTGTTCTTTCACCAAACCCCATGCCAAATTCATCATAAAGAAAGCTCAGCATAAGTAATTCAAATAGTGCTTATAATTTTAGAGGGGTGGGTAGAATTTAGTAAATATTCAACCAGTCATTTTATGCACAAGGCTTCAGTCAGAACATAGAAAAAAAAAAAAAAACATTCTGTGAATGAAACATTGTATGTTCAGATTTTATAAAAGACATTTTTAAAAGCCCAATTTACAGCCGTATATTTTCTTATGATGTAATTTATGAAAAAGATGTCTGTACTAACAGGTGCTGTAACACTACTGTTGTTGGGTTTTATTGTTTGGTGATAAATGTATACAATATTTCTAAGGGAAACTATGTACTGTGATGTAAAAGTCTGGGCAAAATGTATATAATCCTTGTATATAATTGTGTATTTGATTATAATTACTGATTGTAAAGATTTAATAAAACATGTAAATATTCTGGTCTAGTTTTAATTTGAATTCTTAGAATCATCGTGCATATCTTTTTCTTTGATATTTAAAAAAAAAATGGCCACTGTTTTTCTTTTTGTTTTGCCCCAGGGTAGTGAATTTGGAGGACATGGTGGGTATAGAAACCCAATGCATATGTTGAATAGTTTCAGATAGTACCAAAGGTCCTCAGGCTAGGGTTAGAGAAATTCTGATAACTCGGTGTCAACACCAGTAACAAGTTTATGTTTGGAGTTTACTTATGTTTTAAAAAGTCACTTGTTCTCCTAATAGTATCATTAAAAGTAACACCATTCCCCGTTCCCTCCAGTGCCCGTTTCCTGTCAGTGGCCACTATGCTGTGGTGCGTGCTCTTCGTCTATACTGCTCCACTATACAGTGCACAGGCCTCAGAGGCCTCCGAATAGTCACTTGTCATTGGAATTGTCATTTTAGACAGTAAGCCGACACTTGCGTGTTCTAAGCATCTTTCTCAAAGCTCCCCATTCAGTGACCACGACATCAGAAAGGAGCTGGGCCTGGGCTCTTCCCGGGGCTCCACCCTCTCCCCGGCTTCTCAGCCTTCTCCCTCCCTTATTTCGGTTTCTGCTCACCTTTTGTTGAGCTAGTCCCTTCCCAGCTGACCTTTCCCCCAAGTGAGATTGAAGTTTAGAAACGATAGCATCTACTCTGGGTCTCTGGGCCGTGGTTCCGGTCTCAGCGCGCCCCATTCTTCCAGGACAATGAATGTACCACTGACGGGAGTTAGGGGACCCCGTAGTGCCTCCTGCAAGATTTCGATGGGGAGGTTGCCTTCTTTTCTGGGTAAAGCAAACTTCAGAGGTCTCTACTAAGGGGCTGAGTACTTGAAGGGTTAATGAACAAGAGCCGATTGCAGCATCTGCCGCTAATAAAGCTTTTACTTCTCAAACCTAACCAGTTGATCTTGTTCTTGGGCTAATTAGTTATTATCTACTCTCAATGAAGTAGAAAATAGGTGGCCCGCCACTATTGGATCCCCGAAAGATAATCCATAAAGAAATTTTTTTTAAAAAATGCATTTTTTCTGGTATCAGAGGAGAGTGAGAGCATTGCTGTTTGCAAGTCCTGAGGAACTTCACATAGCACATTATACCTTCAGTTCAGCCGTGGTGATACTATCTAAGAAAATAGCCGCAGCAGGTAATGCTGAGGTAATGCTGAGGAAACGCCTTGGGGATTACAGTAGGATGTGACCTTTCACAAAGATTCCAACTTCCTCTGGCGCTTGAGGAGAGGATCTAAGTCCCTTGCTTAGACATCATTAAAAGGAACTTTATGCTAAGACACTGACCCACCAGCCCACTGCTCGGGTACTGGCGTTCATAGCAAGACAGGCAGAACTTCGATAGGAACCCCAGCTTTATCTTCCTGATCCTCCAAGAAAAGCCAGCAGCCTTTGGGCTCCAAAGTCAGTCTGATGCCTCAAGCTATCTTGTCCTCTTACAAACTCTCTCTATTGGGTTCAAATTTGGGGTGCCTCACCAAAGAACGATCACTTCACACAGAGCCATGCAAAAGCAAGAAGGAGGCTTATTGCTAGCTCAAGCTAGGGTCCAAGTCTCATCCAACACAGTGGAGTCTTGACAAGGACCCCCACTCTGGCTTTGTTTAGCCTTAAAGTGGGGGTGTACACAGGCGGGAATGGGATTGGTAAAATCTTGTTGCCAGGGCAGAGAGAGACTATGGGGACCATAAGGATTGGCTGGCTTGTGTGGAAGGGATACAGGGTGTACTGGGATAGGTGTGGCCCGTTAGGGCGAGACCCAGGGACTGGAGTCGTTTGGTTATTGGACAAAGACATCTAAAGGGCCTGGGGACTCATCTTTTTTTCTGATTAGCTTCAGGGCCGTTTTGCCTGGGAAAAACCGAAAGAGGCCCAGGCCTGCTAATCTTTTACCCGACTTTTCAGACTATCATGGCAGTGCCTTACATCTCCACTCCTGCCAGCTGCTTCCATTGGTAGAATAGATGAAATTGTCTAGTAAGTCTCAGCCGCAACTCCTAGACCCGTGGGGCTCTTCATTCCGCTCCTCTCCTGCCTCACCTGAGAACTATTAGGCTAATTGTATTCTGGCCCCAGCCATTCTTACTGCAAAATTAAAAACATTTGAAGCCCTGTAATGTCAGTCTCTAGTCATTCCTTCCTATTCTTCCATCTCACTTTATCCGCTGATGGATAATTCTTCAGGACTCCCAATCCATTGGTCTCACTAGTTTCTCAGAATCTGTTATTGCTCCTGGCTTCGCTTCCCTTCCTACCCAGTATTAACTTCGTCTCCTCTGTTGAACCAACTTGGCAAAACGTAAATAGTATTAAGCCCAACCACCGTTGATTCCACCCCTAAGCTTAAGGAGCTGTTGGAATTGGATGAAATCACAGCCCCCTGGTGACTGGCCTCACTAAATCACGACTGGAAATCACAAACGAGACCCACTACTTCCCCAAATTCCAGCCACATTTCTGTAACTGATTATCCCTCTCTAGGACAGTTTCACCCTTCTTATCAAGTCTCCCTCGCCTGACGACCTCACCATTAAGAAAAAAGATACAAATGAGAAGGATTGCAGCTTCCACGCTATCTGCCTGCTGAATCCAAGTTACCAGTACTTGTATTTACATAAAAGTTCCCTTTGGGTAATCAAAGCCTTTCTACCTCAATATTGGAAAGCTGGAACCCCAGACTTGAACCAGATGGGCAGAAAAATGGAAGAACCAGGCTGCTAGACACCATTTTAAAGATGAACATCTTAGTTCCCTTTCCACGTGCATACTCGAACCCCGGAGCACACATCGAATTGCCTCCATCACTGGCAACTGTGGACACAAATGCTGGGACTCACATTCGCAGGGGAGCCTCACCAAGATCCAGTGACCCAGTTCTCCCCAAACCCGGAAGATACGCTGACTTACAGTCCTTACCTTAAAAAAAAGAAAGAAAAGGACAAGAGGGTGGGTGTGGTGGAGCATGCCGAGAATCCCAGTACTTGAGGGGCAGAGAGAAGAGGATTGCAGGTTTGAGGCCAGCCTCAGCAACTTACGAAGACCCTCAGCAATTCGGTGAGCCCCTATTTCAAAAAAGAAATAAAAGGACTGGGGGTGTAGCTCTGCAATAGAATGCCCCTTGGCCAGTACTAAAAAAAGAAAGACAAAAAAAATTCACCAAAATTCAATGTAGTCAGCTCTTTCCCTTATTTTTACTGCTGGTAGCAGAACAAGTTGATAAACTTTTTGTAGACATCAATTCAGCAATACACATCAAAGCCTGTTTATTTTAACTCAAGTTATCTACTACCAGGTTCCTAAAGAGATAGTTAGAGAAGACACTGATTTCCATCCAAATACTGCAAAAATTTAGATATGTTGTAAGATAATCTTTAAGAACAGCATGGTACATCAATAAGAAATCATGTACATTCATTAAAATGATATTTATAAAGAGCTTTTTTAATATTTTCTCTTTTGTTGACTAAGTATTGGCCCTACATGCATTCTACCTCTGAACTGCCCCCTCGGCCCTTTTGATTTTTTATTTTGGAACAGAGTCTCACTAAGTTGCCAAGGCTGACCTTGAACCTGTGATCCTCCGGTCTCAGCCTCACAAGTACTGGGATTACCGACGCTGGCCTAAGAGCGTACTCTTTAATGCTGACTCACTCCACAGCAATTTATTGCCCTTGTTCTCCTCTGGGTACTGAACTAGCCCTGAGAATGCTGGAGTGAGCCTCAGGGCAGTTCCAGATCTTGTACTCATGGGTTTTGGGGTCAAATCCAGAAGCCAGACCTTGAGCAAGAATCACAAGCATGATGAGGGTTTTGAAAGTAGGCAGTTCTGTTACTCTGGGAGCTAATGCTATGTGGACCTAGCAGGGGAGAGGGAATCTGGGGCCGTGCTGTGCTGGGAGCCAAGGTTTGGGGGTGTCTTAGCTCCAAGTATTAATGTTGTGAGTCTTTCCAAAGATTGATGGCTTATGGTCTGGAGTAAGGATTTTGAACTCTGTTCTAAGTATAATGGAAAATCACAGAAGGGTTTTATTTATTTTTATTTATTTATTTATTGCGGTACTGGGGATTGAACCCAGGGGCATTCTACCTCCGAGCTACACCCCCAGTCCTATTTTTAATTCTTTATTTTGAAACAGGGTCTCACTAAGTTGTGGAGGGCCTTACTAAGTAGCTGAGGCTGGCCACAAGCCTGGATCCTCCTATCTCAGCCTCCCAAGTACTGGGATTACAAGTGTGCGCCCCCACGCCCGGCTAGAAGGATTTTAAACAAGTCAGTGATATGGTGAAATATAAGGCTAAAGGACAAAAATCTAGAATTGGATCTAAGATATTATCTCAGCCCTGACTATATATGTGTACAATATACATGCATATATTATACATTTGTGTGTGTGTGTGTGTGTGTGTGTGTGTGTGTGTGTGTCTGTGTCTGTGTTACTGAGGATTGAACCCAGGGACATTCTACCTCCAAGCTAAACCCCTCGGCCCTTAATATCTTTTATTTGGAAACAGGGTCTTACTAGGTTGCTGAGAGTCTTGCTCTGTTGCTAAGGATGGCCTCAAATCCATGATCCTCCTGTCTCAGCCTCCCAAGTACTGGGATTATAGGTGTGTGCCACCACGTCCAGCTTCCATGCATAGATTGACTCATTTATTTAACAAAGACTTCCTGAGTGCTTCCTGTGCGCCAGGCACTTACAAGACCGGGGGTGTAGAAGTGACCAAAACATACTAAAGAAGATAGAAAATGAAGTAGCAAGTAAATATGACGATGTGTTTACAAAGAAAAAATAATGGTGACGGGATAGAGAGTGATGATATCAGCACGGAGTGAGGCTCTATTTTAAATAACCAAACTATTGATAGCGACTATCTCTGGGAGATAAGCAATTGCTATTTCCTTACTTATAGACAACAATCCCCCCTTATCTATGGAGGATACTGACCAATACCTCCGATGGTTCCTGAAAGATCAGATAGTACTGCATACTACGTATACTTTGTTTTTCTCTATATGTAAATGCCTTTTGATAAAGGTAGGTAAGGGGGCACTACTGTGTTCCTGTATTTTCATAACTCTGCCAAATAAACATTCTAATTGCTTTAGTTAGATACAAAATGTCCCCTAAACAGCTCATTTATTAATGTTTGGAGCTGATGTAATTGAGTCATGAGATTTGTAATCCCAGCAGTGGATAAAATCCATTGTGATGGATTCATCTGGATGGAGACTCAGTCCAGTAGGGTGTGGCTGGAGGTGGGTCCCTAGAGGTGGCACCTTGGGGATTACATGGTTCCTGCTGTTTGTTTTCTCTCTCTCTCTCTCTCTCTCTCTCTCTCTCTCTCTCTCTTTCTCTCTCTCTTGTCCAGCCTCATGATGTAAGCACAGCCGATGTGCTCTCCCTCTTCTGATTCCTGCTGTGAGATCTGCAGTCCCCAGCCTTACACGGACTGAATCTCAAACCATAAGAAAATAAATCTGTTTTCCTCTAAGTTACATGGCCAATCTTTTAGATTATAGCTGCAAGAATTCTATAGACATGAAATTAGGCACAGTAAGAGTAAATTTGGCGGTCAGAGATTAACAATAAAATAGGATGCTTATTACCATATACTGTATTAAAAGTTATCTGAGCATGGGCCCTCTCTCAAAATGTCTTCTTGTACTGTACTAACCCTTCTTGTGATGGGATGAAGTGAGGTGAAAGACAAGGTAGGCATTGTGATACAGTATTGCACTCCTACATAAGGCTTACTTGAACACAAGCACTGTTATACCACAGCAGCTGATGTGATGACGGAAACAACTATTAAGTGGTTTACAGGCGGGTAGCATATACAGAGTAGATACACTGGACAAAGGGATGAAACAAAACCCAGGCAGGAAGACGTGAGATACCTTGCGACTTCATCCCACTACTCGGGAAGGCAGTCAATTCAAAACGTGTGAATCATTTATTTCTGGAATTTTCCATTTAATGTTTTCAAACTGTGGTAAAGCCCAGGTCATTGAAATGGCAGAAAGCAAAACTGTGGGTAAAGGTGGACCACGGCATTTCTGCATTTTCCTAAGTTTCCAAAATACCCATTAAGATTTTTAAAATAGAAACAATCTGGTTCTGTAAGTATAAAAGAGGAAAAGGAAAACATCACACCAGTTACCTCTCATTTTGTGCTTCTGTACCATTCAACCCCTCCCATGTGTTCTGTGCCCCTACCATGGACAAAAGTGTAGAGCTGGAATTCAAAACCTTGAGAGGAGATGAGGCTTACGGGGAAACATGTGTGAACATGGAAAAGAGAGGAGCCCTGAGACTCCCGGTATTTAAGGTCAGTAGCGGAGAAAACTTGAATAAGAGAAGTGAAAAAGAGCAATTGGAGAGGTGAGAAGAAAACAAGGACAAAGCTATAAGAAGCCCAAAAGAACATTTCAAGGAGGGAGTAATAAGTAGCCTGAATCCCCCATTGAGTGGTGTCTTGGTTTTAACAGTTATCTTTGATTACCCCCCCCACACACACCAAATTCCTACAGAAGACAGTGGTGGTGCCAGCAGACTGCTTCTGTGCAAGAATGTACAGCCCCATCGCCTAAAATTTGAGAAAAGCCAGACATCCAAGTGAAACCTTCTCGTTTTAAAACAGCTTGTGTTGCTCAGCTGTTACTATGACAAAATACCCGAGGTAAGCAACTTAAAGGAGCTAAGGTGTTTTGTGGCTCCTGATGGCAGAAGTTTCGGTCCGTGGTTGGTTGGCTGCATTGCTTCGGGGCCTGTGGGTAGGTAGAACGTCATGGTGGTGGTAGAGCAAAACCCCTAACCCCACGGCAGCTAGGAAGCAAAAACAGAGGCAAAGGCAGAGGTCAGGTTCCCAATATCCCCTGCCAGGACATCCCCCCCCCCGCCACCCAGTGACCTAAATTCCTTCCACTAGACGAGGCCTCCTGAAGGCTGCACCACCTTCTGCCCGGGCCACAGGCTGGAAGCCAAGCCTTTAGCATATGGGCCTGTGGGCGACATTTCAGATCCAGGCTATTCAAGTGAAAGGATGGTAGGTCTCACGACCAGCCAGCTATGGAGGGAATCTGGGAATTGCACATCCTCTGCATTTACCAAAGGGCTGGGGATGGGAGAAGGGGTTGCTTAGAAGATTCAGACCTTCCTCATAGTCTCTGAGTCAATATTTATCAGCAACTCTTCAAAATGGCAGACAAGGGAGATGGGGTTCCTTGTTTCCAAGGCAACTACCAGTTTCTCTGATCTTTGGCGCAAACATTTCATTATCTACAGTCAGAAAGGCCCGACGTAGGAGACACTGAAAACTCACACAGGAGCCTGGCTTATCGCTGGACTGGGAGCCACTCCAGGAAATGGAAACAGCTGGCCCTTTCGAGTTGTCCCACCTACCCCAGAACCCAGCTCTGGAAAGGAGCTCACCAGGCACTAGGGCAGATTGAATAAAATGCCGGGTTTGGAATATGTGAATGCTTTTTGCCAGTTCCCCAGATCTCATTTATCCTGGGAGAGCTAGGACCTGCGATCCCTGAGAAATGGTAAAGATGAAGCAACGTTAAGACACTTGTATGAAGGTAATCCTAAAAATATCTTTGGTTGCAAGTAGACATTGAAGGGAACACAATTCATGTGGAAGTGCAGGGGTTTTAGAGCCAAGAGGTTATTGAGATCGTCACATGCTACTCACTGGCCGGAACACAGAAGCCAAAGATGGGAAGGAACCTCACCAAGGTCACGCCTATCCGGAACGGATTGTACCTTGAGGAAGCAAGATGGTCCTGGTGGTGCATTTGCTCCAAGGTGAGGTGTGTGTGTGTGTGTGTGTGTGTGTGTGTGTGTGTGTTACTGGGGGTTGAATGCAGGGCCATTGTACCTCCAAGCCACACCCCCAGCCCTATTTTTCATTTGGAAACAGGGTCTTGCTAAGCTGCTGAGGCCGGCTTTGAACCTGTGCTCCTCCAGTCTCAGCCTCCCCAAGTACTGAGATTACAGGTGTGAGCCACCACAGCCCGCTCAAGGTGAGGATTTTACTTGATAGGCTCCATGTATCCGTTCCTCTGTGAGCTGATGTTCAGCTGGTGAGAGAATCACTAAGCTCAGAGCCGCCCCGAGATGCCTTTGTGAAACATCAGGACTCCACTGAACCTAGTTTAAAAAGTACTGACTTCGAAACTGTATTGTTCGTTAAACTTTCTGCACATTCAGGCGAGAATGCCTTCTAATTCTCTGAAAACTGGCGATTCCCACTGGCAGCATTTATTCTTCTCTTCTTTTCCTGATGAACAAACCCACCAGTGAAAGAACACATGTTTTTCCTTCTTTTGTGCCATTATTCATCTGAACTAACGATGTGGGCGGAGTTCAAGGTGGGAGACCAGAACTCAGATCCTCTGCTGGTGGGTTTCAAACCCAGGGGTTCCCAAGCTTTGTGAGGATGGCAGAAATGGTTCTTTTTAGACCTGAATCACTGGATCTATTACTTCTAGATTTTAGAATCTAACAGAGAACTTCAGGAAAGAATGATAAACAATCTCTCTCTCTCTCTCTCTCTCTCTCTCTCTCTCTCTCTGGTGCTGGGTACTGAACTCAGGGCCTTGTGTGTGTTAAACATGTGCTCTACAACTGAGTTACACCCCCAGTCCCCTCTACCTGCTTATCTCTGTATTGGTAAGGCAATTATAGAAAATTCTAGATTCTTGAAACCAGAGAAATCTCATTTTAAGCCAGTACTTTCTAAACTTCTGTGATTCTATTATATATATTGTAATAACAATGGTCCTTTATTGAATGTCTATCAGGTCTTAGAACTTAAAAAAAAAAAAAAAAACAAGACACCTACCTTTATTATTCCCATCTTATGGATAAGACAACCTTGAAGCTTAGCAGTTGGGATTCTTAAGCACAATCAAAGAAACACACTCTGAGCCAGGCATGGTGGTGCATGCTTGTCATCCCAGTACTTGGGAGGCTGAGACAGGAGGATGGCAGGTTTGAAGCCAGCCTCAGCAATTTAGCGAGGCCCTCTGCAACTTAGCCAGACTCTGTTTCCAAATAAAAAATAAAATAGGGCTGGGGGTATAGAGGTAGAATGCCCCTGGGTTCACCAATCCTCAGTACTACAAAAAGACAGAGAGAGAGAGAGAGAGAGAGAGAGAGAGAGAGAGAGAGAGAGAGAGAGAGAGAGAGAGAGAGAATAGGATAAGATGGAAAGGAAAGGAAAGGAAAGGAAGAAACGCTCTGGCAGGGTTGGGGATAGGATATTAGAAAGAGAGAAAGACTCTTGGAGGGTCCCAGTGGGACCCCAGGGGACTGGGAGAGGGGGGCAGTTGAAGTTTTCTCAGTCTTTAGTATGTACAATGTAGAAGTTAAGAGTCCAGAGCCTGGAGCTGGACTGCTGATGTTTGAATCCCGCCTGTACCTCTTTACTCCATGAACTTGAATTTTGCTTCTCAGTTTCCTGGTCTGTGGCATGGATATGATAATAGGCCCTTTTTCAAAGCCGGGCGTGGTGGCGCACGCTTGTAATCCCAGCATTTGGAAGGCTGAGACCGGAGGATCTGGGTTTGAGGCCAGCCTCAGCTAACTATTGAGGCACTCCGCAACTTAGTGAGACCCTGTTTCAAAATAAAGAATAAAAAATAGGGCTGGGGATATAGCTCAACAGTAGAATGCCCCTGAGTTCAATCCCCAGTACTGGGGGGAAAAATATATATATATAATTTATATATATAAATAATATATATTTATATATAATATATAAATATATCATATACAATATATATTATATATAAATATATATATTTTTTTTTTCAAAGGATAGCTCTGTTCAAAGCCATCACCAGATTCACTCTGAGACCCGACACAACAGCTGTCATTCTCTGCCCTAAAGTGTCACCTATAGATGCTCCCTGAGGTCCCCTCCTGGTGCCATCTTTGTAGATTTTAAAGAGTTTTCTATGTAAATAATCATGGTGTCTGTGCAGTTTTGCCTTTTCCTTTCCAATCTTTATTGATGTTTTATTTTACTTTTCAGCCTTATAAACCAGCCAGAACATCCAGTACCATGAATAGGCGAGAGTGCGAGAGTGACTCTTCTTGGTTTTTTTTTTTTTTTTTTTTTTTTTTTTTTTTTTTTTTTTTTTTTTTTTTTTTTTTTTTTTTTTTTTTTTTTTTTTTTTTTTTTATGAAACTAGGGAGAAGATATTCAATTAAATATTTCATTATTATATATGATGTTAGCTGCATGTTTTTCAGAAATATCTCTTTTCAAGTTAAGTTCCCTTCTGTTCCTAGTTTGATGAGAATTTTATCATGAACTGAAGTAGAATTTTTTTTCTTTTCTTTTTTTTTTATGTACTGGGGATTGAACCCAGGGGCATTCTACCTCTGAGCTACACCCCCAGACCTATTTTATTTTTATTTTTTATTTTGAAACAGAGTCTTGCTAAGTTGTTGACGGCCTTGCTGAATTTCAGAACCATCTATTCAGACCCTTTGCCTATTTTTTTTTTTTTAAGTCGGGTTAATTGCTTTCTTGCAATTGAGCTGCTTATATATCTTGGATATTAACTCCTTATCAGATATGTGGTTTGCAAATGTTTTCTTCTGATCCATAGAGTGTCTCTTTATTTCATGAATTGTTTCCTTTGCTGCTCAGAAGCTTCTTGCTTTGATGCCATCCCATTAACAGATATACAAAAAACTACCCGACATCACTAACCTTTAGGGAAATTGCAAATTAAAACCACAAGGAGATATCAACTCATGCATGTCAAAATGGCTCTTATCAGAAAGATAAAAGATGAACTGCTGGGGAGGGTAAGGAGAAAAGGGAACTCTTCTGCACTGCTAGTGGGAATGTTAATTAGTAAAGCCATTATGGAAAACAGCATGGAAGTTTCCCCCCAAAAAACTAAAAATAGGACCACCATATAATCCAGCAATACTACTTCGAAGTCTGTATCCAAAGGAAATGAAATCATCTGTTGAAGACACATCTGGACGTCCAGGTTCACTCAGGACTATTCACAATCGCCAAGAAATGGAAGCAACACTGGTGCCCACCCACTGATGAGTGGTTTAAAAAAACGTAATATGTTTACACAATGGGATACTATACTATTTAGAAAGAAAAAAAAAGAACATCGATGGAACTAGAGATTATTATGTTAAGCAAAATAACCCAAGCACAGAAAGACAAATACTGCATGACTTCACTCATATACAAAATTCGAAACAATCAGATCCACAGAAATGAAGAATTTCTATGGCTGGGGACAGGAGAAATGAGGAGATGTTGGTCAAAGGAACAGAGTTTCAGTTAGACAGGGGGACTAGGATATCGTGCAGTCTGGTGACTGCAGTTAATAACAATGTGTATTCGATACATTCTGGAAAACTGCTGAGATTAGATTATAAGTGTTCTCACCACAAAAAGTCAACATTTAAGAGTGATGGTATGTTCATTTGCTCGATTTGCTCATTTCCCACTTTTACAAATATCTTAACATCATATTATACCCAATACATACAATCATAATCAGTCAATTAATTATTAAAAGATAAAATCAAATTGGTTTTCCCGTCAATCTCAGTATTCTGTATTGGGATGGGGAAAATGAGGAGGTGGGGGGGGCACCAAGTGCTGTGTGCATGTATGTCATTGTCAACATGATTCACATTATGATGTGAGACGATAATGCACCAATGAAAGCACATTAAAAAAAAAAAAAAAGCCCGAGTTTTCCTAAGCATTTGCACCAATCAATATACACCCTACGGGGTGTGTGAGAGGTCCACAGCCTTGCCAGGATTGGGTGTTGCCAGATGATTTGCTTTTACATTCAGGAAAAAAAGAGTGTTCCTAAAGACAAACAGGCAACAACAAACCCAACGGCCTTGCCCTCCTTTTCCTCTAAATTTTGGGAGGGATTTGGGTCACAGGAGGTGATGCTGGTAGAAACCTACAGTTTTTCAAAACTCTCCAGTTCTAGAAAGCCTCTCTTAGCAGTGAGATGGGAATCGTGCAGGGCGTGAGAGGCAGAGAATGCAGGGTTTTGTGTCCTGGGGACTCAGGACTCGTTCCAGCAGATGGTGAGATTAAGTTGCATGTCTGAATTAGAAACCTCTCTCCCTCTGTCTCCCTCTCTCTCTCCCTCTCCTCTCTCCCTCTCCTCTTTCTCTGTCTGTCTCTCTCTCTCTCTTTTTCTTTCCTTTTCTCCTCCCCCCCCCCAAACACAAACACTGAGTCAGCCAGATTTTTTTATGCTCTGCAATCTGTGCCCAAGATACTCTCTCTGCAAGCTTCCTTGCACTCATCTGAGAACTGACCTGCTTATCTGGTGTTTTCTATTTTTCTGAACTGTGGGGTAAGAGCCTGCTGGTTATATGATGTGGGGGTGAGGGGCTCTCTGCACATGCACTGAAGAAGAAAAGAATTGGAAAAGCTACTTCGGTAGTGGCGTGGCAGCCCTCTTGCCTGTCCTTTCTAAACTGAGTCTTAGTTTCTATCACTTTGCAGTCTCCTGGGACACGATATAGGGCGCCAGATGGACCTGAGGATGTGTGATTTTGCCCATCCATTCTGAGCAAGGTAGGCAGCCCATTTAAAAATATACAAGAAAATAACAACAGAAATGATTAGCTTGAGGGCCAGTTATTACTCAGCAGGGAGGATGGGTCCCTGGAGACCGAGCTCAGGGCCATGTCACAGTGTAAATCAGCTGGCCACAGTACAATCAGCTGACTTCGTAGAATCCTCTCAGAGTTCTGGAGAAAACAAGAGAGCTAGGGAGGCAGTTAGCATTCCACCTTATTTTAGATAGAAACAGAGTACCCTCAAAATAGTCTGTTCAATATATTTGGTTTCCAGATCAAATATCTTAGAAGAAAACTTTTCTGTTTTAAAGAAGGTTTGGAAACCAGTAGTAAGACTTTGGGTCGTAATAGAAAGAAAGGGTGACAGAAGGGAAGATCTGCAAATATCTGTGGGACAGAGCCCAGCAGTGTAGAATGAGGTTAGAGGGGTTCCTGAGAGTCAGGCCATGTGATTTCAAAGCCAACCAAGCAGGAAGAAGGCTTGCATCTTCTTGATAAAAACTAAGGATCCAAACCCAAGACTTTTGCCTCAGTAAGAGTGATGAGGGTCCTACAGTTTGGATATGATTTAATCACATCCCTCCAAAGGTTTGTGTGAATGGAGGTGTTCCCCAGGGTGGCAGTCTTGGGAGGTGGCAGACCTTTAAGAGGTGGGGGCTAGTGTGAGTCCTTAGGTCATGGGGGACATAAAACCTTTGAACCAGGCTAAGTTTTTCTCCTGCAACTTCTAAGTGCCTCTCAGGAGAGGGTTGTTATAAAAGGAGCAAGCCCAGCCCCCTCGGCACTCTGCTTCCTGACTCCAGCTGCAATCTTTCTGCTCCTGCATACACCCTGCCATCACTATCGGCCAGTGATGCAGCCAGTGGGCAGCTCTTGGCACAGAGCCTGCACTATGCTGTTTATACTCACAGAACTGTGACCTGTGGAAACCTCTTTTTAGATAAAGTTAGCCGGTCTCAGGGTTTTTTGTCATGGTAACGAAAGGCTGTCAAATACAGAGGGGAAAGATGGGGCCAATTTTATTCATTGTTGTTGCAAGCAT
The DNA here is from genome assembly GCA_004027655.1 of Graphiurus murinus. Classification (NCBI taxonomy): domain Eukaryota; kingdom Metazoa; phylum Chordata; class Mammalia; order Rodentia; family Gliridae; genus Graphiurus; species Graphiurus murinus. The sequence goes on from PVLC010001056.1 coordinate 85,143, forward strand.
AGAAATATAGTGAATGTTTTGAAAGATTTGTTAAAGAAATAAAAGACAAAGAAAAAGGAGGGTGGAGGGAGACTGAATGTGTGGGCAGGGCCAAGCGGCTGGAGTTGTACTTTGTTCCTTGCTTTTTCATTGGGACTTAGAAAGTGCTTGGCACCAACTCGGAAGTCATAAATCTGTGTGAAGTGAACGAGCACTTCTCTCTGTTTCTTGTTTGAGTGAACGTAGGCTGTGCACACATGTTCCTGGTTTGTTGAGGCAGCGGACAGAATAACAAAAACTTTGGCTAAACTGCTGAGGCCCTGGATTAATGGAATTTAGAAGAGGTCACTGTAGGATTTATCAACTTCAAATCTTATATAAACTTTTTACTGCATCCAAAAGACTCACAAACATTTGGGAGCCTGAGGTTTGGCAGTTCACCGTAAATGAGGTAAGGTTTTGGGACAAGATCAACCAGCTACGAATCAGCTGGATGAGAACGCAGAAGCTCAAATCTGCGCGGACATCCTTCTTTTTTCAATTCCTCAAATGCAGTGCAACTGTCTTGAAATTCTCTCTGATTGCATTCTGGTGATGTTTCTCATTGAGGAACAGAGTAAAAGATTAGCCCCTGGGAGCCTCCCTTCTAATTTTAATCAACAATTCACCGAGAGATGAGAGAAACAGAATATCTCTCAAGGGACCCCCAGAATGGTGATTTAAAAGACTTCACTCGGCAAAAAGTCACCCAGAAGATGAGACCGTCTCTTTTGCATCTCATCCAGACCACTGGATCCCACCAGTCCAGCTGTGGGCACCAACAGGCCTCAACACAGCTGTAGTGAGGGTTAGGTGGACCTTGCTTATCTGACCCCAAATCTTCATCCTAAAACAGATAGAAATTAATTCCAACTCAATGCCCACACCAGCCGTAGTGATACAGTGTCCCCCAGAGAGTTCCTTGTTGTCAGGTTCTACCTACTAATAGATTTTCTATAGAGGAGGGATTTTAGCTATAGCAGTTGCAAGAAAGCAAGGCATTTCCTGGGGTGTGTTTCAGATTAGAAGTGGGGTAAGGATGAGACTGAAGATCACCAGGGCTGGCTTACCATCGGGCAGATGGATGAAAAGCCTGAAACAGAGCAGGGGCCCGAGAAGAGGAGTTAAACCAGCAAGAGATTGTGTTTCAGGAAGACATTTCCAGCTAGAGCTTTTGTCAACCATGCTAGTGGACCAGAGCGGTCTCACAAGCTAAAGCCCAGGAAGGGTTTTCTGGGCTCTGGCCAGTAGGAGATTTGTGGAATGAAATGTTTCAGCCAAGGGGTGGTGGGAAGCCTGGATGCCATGGGAGGGAGAGGAAGAAATGGGTGAGGAGGCTGTGAGGACAGTGGAGGTCCCCTCCGTGCAGGGTAATTGGCCTCAACACCTAACTGGCCTCCCTGCCTCTACCCCGCCCTGTACACCACTCACCTCTAGAATACAGGCTTCCCAGCTCAAAAGTCGTCCATTATCCCTGCAAAATAGTTGTCAAACTTAGCACTCACAGGCCATCCTAACCCACCAGTAGTTATTTATATAATTACTAGTTTTTGTCATTGGATTATTTTCTCACAGACACAGTCCCCTCAGGGTATGCACTATTTTTTATTTGGATATGGGGTGATACTTATGGAGTTAAGTATCACCCCATATCCATCCATTATGATATGGCGCTCACCTCCTCACCTCCTGTGGCTGGATAAATGCACCATACCAATTGTTTTGGTAATGATGGATATTACTTTTCCTTTTTCTCTTTCTTTTCTTTCTTTTCTTTTCTTTCTTTCTTTCTTTCTTTCTTTCTTTCTTTCTTTCTTTCTTTCTGTGTGTTACTGGGGATTGAACCCAGGGGCATTTTACCTCTGAGCTACACCCCTGGCCCTATTTTTGCTAAATTTTGAAACAGGATCTCACTAAGTTGCTGAGGTCCTTGCTGAGTTGCTGAGGCTGGCCTCAAACCTATGATCCTCCTGTCTCAGCCTCTTAAGTACTGGGATTACAGGTGTGTGCCAGCCACCACACCAGGCTGTAACAATGGGTTTCTGAGTCTCCAAATGGAAGACTGTAATTCTGTAATCCTCCTTTGTGAAACGTCTCAGCAAGCTGAAAGAATCTCTATGTAAGGGAGTCTCTATTTAAGACTCTCTAAGGTAATACTTTTCTATATCCTGTTGTTGCTTAGTAATTTTCAAAGTGCTTTATTTTGGTGGTGTGAGTTACCTTGATGATTTCTCATTACAGCTAGACAAATTCAACTGACGTGAAGATCGCTGGTTGCAACAGGATTCTCTTACCGATCTGGCAAGCTTGTCTGGAAGGACTACTATTTAGCATGACACTAAGACATTAGGGCCGTCCAGTCCCCCCTCAGACCTCTGATTCGTGCATAAAATCACCAGAGTCACCAGGATGACAATAGACTTTGCTCTGTGGTACCTCTGGTGGTGCGTTTATTTTAGCTCTTCTGACAGACCTGGAGGCTTGCCCTACTAATTCACTGTGAAGTTGTTTTCTAATTAGGCGTCTCCACACAGCGGGCATTCCAGTCTTGAACATTTTTTTCCTCTTTAATGTGCCAGCAAGCTGCCCGATCTTCCAGAAATGTTACCTGCCAGGTAAAAATGAGACAACCCAAGGAAGGCACCTAGCCCAGCGGGACCCACTCAGGAGGTCTTGGAGATGCTCATCACATTTCTCTTCCATTTGCCTTCTTACCTGCTGATGCTTCGGTTACCTTGGAGATGAACTATCACCTTGGGCATCCCACAAGAGAGTCCAGTGATTCCATAAACCATTCCATCAACATTTCACTTCCGTTCATCCTCAGGAGGTACCCCGTGAAGCAGCAATGTTTATTCTCGCTGCTTTCCAGAGGAAGAAGCCTTAAATGAGACCCTAGGTAGCTGAGATTACAGAGTGGACCAGCAGGGGAGCTGGGACAAGAGTCCGGGCCCCTCCTTCCTAAATATTTCCTTCACAACCACAGCACCAGCTCTCGGTGGCTGCAACTCAGAGTACCAAGGACACCATGAGAGAGAAGCCACAGTCCTATTCTAGAGACACTCCTGGCAGAACAGAAATGTCGAAGCCTGGGTGCCTGAGCACCAGCGCTCTGAGGACTTGGGGAGACCCCAGCTGCAGAGCTGGGCCCCTTGGGGTTCTTCTGGGAGGTCGCCTTGGAGCCCCAGCTGGAAGGCGAGGAAGAACTTTCCGCTATGGAAACTAATGCACGGCGCAAGCTCTCCCCGTGTGCCCAGCCTCGCCTCTCCAAGCTCGAGGCCAGACCAGCCGGGAGCGCAGCGGAGCTCCCTTCCCCGGCCCGCAGTGTTCCTGGAGTCTTTGTCTGTTTTTGCCCCGCCCGGTCCGCTTCCCTTTAGTCCTGGGCCTGTGGGCAGAGTGCAAGCTAATTGGCAGGGCAGCTGCAAATGGGAAGAGCACGGGCCTCTGGCTCCCCAGCGGGCAGCCGGAGCCCAGCATGCGCGCTGACATTTTCTGGATCCTGCGCTGGAGGCCACCTGCCCCGCTAAGGTGTAACAGGGAAAATCAGGCCTTGGTAGCCCAGCAGGGACAAGCCCCTGGGGAGGGAACGCAGCTGCATCCCAGCTGCTCAAGATGCTTGGCCAGCAAGGAAGAGATGCGAGCTGGGCTGAGGGAAGGGTCCCTGGAGGGACTGACCTAAGAGAGCTTGTCCTGCTGCCACCGCCTGGCAGAAGGCAGGGGGATCCCAGGCTGTGGAGACAGCAGGCCAGCAAGACGCAGCTCCCAGCTCCCCAGCAGGTGCCCAGCCTGGACCCGGGACTCACCCTCAGGGACTGGCGACTGCTGGGGTCACAGGGATTCTGCAGGGGAGAGAGCCCTGGGAAAGAAGTAATTTTGCACCGTGGACACTTTGCATAGCGTGGGTGGATTTTGGAGCCAGACAGATCTGTGTTCAAGTCTTATCTCTGACTCTGGCTAATCCTTACTAGCTAGACATTGCTTTAAGGGGTGTGTGTGTGTGTGTGTGTGTGTGTGTGTGTGTGTGTGTGTGTGGTGCTGGGATTGAACCCAGAGGCATTATACCTCCAAGCTATACCCTCAGCCCTTTTTATTTTTTTTATTTGGAAACAGGGTCTCCCTAAGTTGCTGAGGCTGGCTTTGAAACTGCAACTCTCCTGTCTGAGCCTCCCACGTGCTGGGATAAGGTGGTTTTTTTCTTTTAATCACTATGTCACTTAATGCTCACAGCAACTCCTTAAGGAAAAGCAACATTAGTCTTCATTTGATAAGAAATGCAAGCTTAGTCAAACTCCTTACCTATGGGTACTCTCCCAGGAAGTGACAGTATCTGGCCTGGAACTTAATTCTGCCCCAAAGAGTCCATGCTCTAACCATTAGGCTTCCCAGTGAGAAGATGCTTGGTGTGGGGATAGGAGGCCAGGCACAGTGCTGGGCCTCATGAGGAGCTTCTTAGTTTTGCCATCTCTGAAATGGGAATAATAACCGTCCTCTTGCAGGGCTTTTGTAGAGATTGGGGATGATGTAGAATGGTCCGGGGAAGAGGGTCTCCTGGGATCAGGCTGGGGGGGTCTCCAGCCCCTCCCTCCCTCCCCGGGCACTTTGAGGGATGCACCTTAGACACACCGGGGGCGCTCAGCCCCTAAAGACTGCAGAGCCCAGGTTCCTTGCTGCTTCTTTTCAATTAAATCTCCTACAAAAACATTACATTAAGTAGAAATGGAACAGTTGTTGGGTCTCAATGACGGGGCCATAGGTTTTGGGCTTATTTTTCTTTTTTCCAAATACAAACTACACATCTTTTATTTTTCCCCTGAAATACAAGAGATTTTGTCAAGATGGTATGTGATAAACGCAAACTGGAATCTTGGTCCCATCGCTCTCGCCCCAACTGTAAGGAGGAACAGGGGAGCAGAAGCTTTGGGGGAACCTAACAGGGCAGCCCAGGGGGAGGTGCTGTCTGTGCTTCTACAAGAGAAATGGTTGGATTGGAGGATGAGATGGCAGGAGACAGGGAGACATGTCACCCAGAGGTACATGGATGTGCTGGGGTAAGAGAACAGGAAGTTGAGGGCTGGCGGCTCCTTGGCCAGGAGAGAGGCGTGGGAAGGAGCTGGAGAACAGAGCCACAGTGAAGCCTCTCGCCACTTGTCACTTGGAGTCAAGTGACAGGAATCAGATGGCAGCCTCCGCGTGCTAGCCGGCCTGTGGATCACTGGCGCCTTCTTCCCCTGCCCCATCCGTGTTTCTGAGGCCTTTCGCCCTCCTGGTGCAGAGTCAATGTAGAGTCGGGCTTCATCCCTCCTCGCTCAGGTCTCTGCGCTGCTCTGTGCCCTTTGCCCTTGCAGTTTGGATTCTAGAAAGGTCGAAGCAGGGACGCAGTTGGACTTGCAGGTGTTTATGAGAGATCAACATGTGAAAGAAAGGGAAGGAAGTGGCTAGGACCCTGGACAGGCAGCGCTGGCCGCATGGATTCAGGAGTATCACGGGAGGCAGTGCTACCCTCCAAGTGCCCAGGTCACTGGACCGGAGGATTGTTTATGCTGCTTCAGAAAGTGCCCGGGGCAAGGGGCAAGGAGTTCTCTGCAGCTGAGGTGACAGGAGGAGGAGCCCCTGGGTGGAGGTGGGGCCGCCTGCCCTGCAGAGAGGTGGCCCTGAGGGTTCAGCTTTCCTACCTGTTCCCAAGGAGGGAGCGGCAGCCTTAGTTCCTCCTGTTGCTGCTCTTGGGAGGAACTTTCGGAAGGGTGGGGAGGATCAAAAAGAAGACAGTAGAGATTGCGTCCTAACTAAAGGGATCTGCGGCCACTCTCAGTGCACGCCGGTCCAGCTGGGCCCTCCTGGGGGCTCTCACGGAGACCCTCGTGAGCTGCCTCCACCATTGAGCCTCCTCACCCCTGTGTCTTGCTTCATGTCCAGACCCAACTGTCCAAGGCCGGACAGAAGAAAATGCTCCCTGCTTCAGCCTGGCACGAGGCTGGGCTCCTCATGCCCCACCTGTCCGAAGACCCATGGCTTCCCAGCATTATTCAAAGTGGAGTGAGCGCCCCCTTCCTGAAGGTGCCATTTTACACCCACAGGGTAGGGCACAGGGAGAGATCCACTTCATCTAGTTTCTCATCTGCAGATCCTGCCTTAGTGACTCTTACAGAATAGTTTCTACCGAGCTGCCCTAGGCCCGTCCATTGTTTACTTATTTAACTGTGTCAGATCTGTGATATGGTTCTATAGTACCTCTCTGTATCTTGCAAACATATAAATCCCCTCCAGTTTGTGACAGGGTGCGTTCCAGATTCATTCAGAAAAGAGAAACCTTTCTCCTTTCTTTCCCCCACATCACAAAATAAGCACGAAATACGCCAGGCAGGAGGAAACAGAACCCAGTCCAGAGGAGTCTGAGCGCTGGCATTGCCCTGCAGGACGCTCTGCTTCTTGAGCCAAAGTATTTCCTTTTGGAACAGGAATGATTTCATGATTTTCTTTGAATGAACTTTACGAAAACAAGGGACTTATTCATTTTTTCCCTGAACAAAACGGCATCTAGAAATGGGTTTAAGTGGTCATCTTTTCAAGAAAAAGAGGCTTGCAATTTTAAAAATCACTATTTTCCTCAGCTTTTATTCAACAAATTAAAAAGAAATTAGGGAGTAAATTCTAGTGATTGGATGTCAGAAAAAGAAAACCACAAAATTAAATTAAAATTAGGGGAAAAATGACTTAATTGAGAATGACTTGACTTGTAAAAGAAAACTTTAAAAAGTTTTAAACAGAAGAAAAATATAGTCTAATCATACAATAAATATTTTGGAAAAAAGAGATGAAGAAAAATGACAAAGTAGGACAATGTATTATAAGAATAATAATATTTTGCCAAATAGGGCCTGTTCTAGGAGTGTTTAAATGGCTCACTATCAATAAATCTATCAATATAAGTCTACAATGTATATATTGTAACATATATTAAGGCATATTATTAGTTTTTAAACTCTAAGTACATATAGACGGAAAGTATGTAAGTATGATGAATATTAACAGTATAAATAGCAAACATTATTATGAATAATAAATGGGGACTATTACTTTCGCTAAAATCAGAAATAGAACTGGGTATAGTGATGCACGACTGTAATCCCAGCACTTGGGAGGCTGAGATAGGAGGATTGCAGGTTCAAGACCAGCCTTGGCAACTTAGTGAGGCCCTGTTTCCAAATAAAAAATAAAATAGGACTGGGGGGTGTAGCTCAGAGGTAGAATGTCCCTGGGTTCAATCTCTAGTAACACAAAAATAAAATAAATAAAACAAAGAATAGAAAGGATTTGCTCATAATCTTCATAATAATTGAAAATTATTTTTGAAGTTCTAATAAATTTAAGAGGACAATATATTGAAATATTTTGTTTAAACATTGGAGAAGAGGAGGTGACATGTTGCAAACTTTATTAATATAATTTTATTCCTGGAAAATCCAAAATATATTAAAATAATATTAGAGCTAATCAAATTTTATAGGATATAAACCAAAAAGGCACAGAAGTCCCAAGAGGTAAGCTATAGTATAATATCAAATGATTTAAATCAAGATCAGAAAAAAACCAAAAGATATAACATAGAAGTTTTGTGAAAACTTACCACAAGAATAGAGTTTTCTTTAATAAAGTGCATAATTAATGAAATTCTAATCAGAATCTAGGTAATATTTTTAGTTAATTGGATATGTAATTTTAAAATTATGTGGAAGATTATATGCCAAGATTATATGCCAAGAATCAAATGATGAGCAAAAGGTTGGGGAGGAGGACTTTCCTACCAGAAAATTAACCATTTGCTAATGCCATTGTAATACAGATGGTACAGTGTAGTATAGGATTTAAAAAAGAAATGAAATCCCTGGAACAACCTAAAGAGCTCAGAAAATAGATCTCAAGGCCGGGCGTGGTGGCACACACTTGTAATCCCAGCATTTGGGAGGCTGAGACCGGAGGATCCGGGTTCACGGCCAGCCTCAGCTACCTTGTGAGGCCCTCTGCAACTTAGTGAGACCCGGTTTCAAAATAAAGAATAAAAAGTAGGGCTGGGGGTATAGCTTGGAGGTAGAATGCCCTTGAGTTCAACCCCCAGTACTGAAAAAAAAAAAAAAAAAGAAAATAGATCTCAATACATATATAGTGCCATAATATGTTAAATGTAATAATACAATATACTACAAAGAAAATGTTTAATCTAATAAAGAAAGGACAGTTAATGTACTGTAATAAGTAGTGCCAGCACCATGTGCTAGCCATCTGGAAGAAAGTAAAGCTGGATCCTTACCTCACATCATATTTGAAAATAAAGTTCTGATTGATTAAAGTCCTCAAATTATGAAAAGAAATTCAAGTATACACATATTATACTACCTGTTCAGGAAAACATTTTTACTAATTCAGGGAAAACAGAAGGTGTGCATGTCTGAATGTATGTGTGTGTTTATATATATTTACTTTACATATGTATGTTTATGTGTAATCATACACACATTCAGATACACACATATAAACATATACTTATATAAACATATACAGGGTGCTTGATACATAAAAAAATGTAAACTTTACATAATAAAAAAATACCATAAATGAAATCAAGAGACATAATAAATGTAGGAAAAACATTTGCAACAAAGATTAGAGGTAAACATTTTGTAGATGATGTCTACATATCAAAGAGATCTTCAAATTGGGAATCAAAAGGCAATCAAATAGAAAAGTGAGTAAAATGTACACATAATCAGTTTATAGAAAGCATCCCAACTATCCATAGACACATGAAAATGTTGTGCACCCAGGAGCCTGATGCAGTGATTGGACTAGTTGAGCTCCTGCAGAGACAGACTGCCTGGTGCTGTGACCTCTGGCAGGTTACTGAAGGTTCCTGTGCCTCATTTTCATCATCTTACGAATGGGAAAAGTCATAGTATCTGTCCTACCAGATTGTTGTAAGGATTAAAGCTAGCACACATGAAGTGTACCATATAGAGCCTGGGAACACAGTCAGCCGGGTTCTGAGCCAAGCATTATATGTTTGCTAATGTTATGAATCAGGGAAATGCAAATTAGAATAACAGTGCAAAGCACTCCTCGCCTATCAGGTTGGCAAACATCAAAAGAGTGATTATACAGCTGGTGGGGACTCACAAAAAAGAATTCATCGCGAGTGGAAACACGGAATGTCACAGTCGTTTTTGGAGTGCATTCTGGCAACATCTCTTAGCATTTTAAATTTACACACCCTTTGACTCATCAATTCGACTCCTGGAAGCCTATCTTGTAGAAATAAAGCCACAAGAACAAGCATACTCACTGCAGCACTGCTTATAGTAGCGAGCAACAGGAGATAAAAACTAGAACTCACAGAAAGGGGAATGAGTAATGAGTATGGTGTGCGCCCCACGTTGCAATATTATGCCATCTTGAGACAGAGCTATGGAGAGATTTTCATAATATGTCTTTAAGTGATAAAAGTAAATTTAGAAAAAGTATGTAGGGGATTTTTTTGTAAAACATATATTGACAAACCTTAAATGCATGTATATGTGCTTGTATATTATATGAACAAGAGAATATAAAAAAGGCTACCTGCGGGGTTATTAATGTATTTGCCTCGATGGTATGTTCTGAATACACACACATATATATGCATGTATATGTCCACATGTAATGGTTTGGATTTAGAATGTCCCCCTAGACTTCATAGAAACCAGGCAGCCATGTTGAAGGTGGGGCTTGGTTGCACGGAGAAGTCCCTGGGGGTGTTGCCTTATGGATTACACAGTCCCTCTTCCCCTTGCTCTCTCTCTCTCTCTCTCTGGCTTCCAGCCTGTGTGATGTGAGAGCAGAGCCTTGCTCTCTCCCTCTCTCTGCTTCCTACCACCATGCCCTGGCCTCCATAGACCAGGCTTGACATGGAGTGAGCTTCTGAAATCTCCAGAACTGTGAGCAAATAAATCTTCCTTTCCCTAAGGTGTGGTCAGTTGTTTTGGATTACATGACTGAAACACACACACACACACACACACACACACACACACACACACACACACATTTAATTTTTTTTTAAGTATAAAGAAGAGGACTAAAATGATCTGAAATCTCACCGCCTAGAGATAATCCTCATTAATATTTGAGAATTCCATCTTTCACACATCTCTTTATGCATATGTGCTTTTTTGTAGATGGAGTAGATACTATTTTTAAATTATGTATCCCTTTATATATAAAGAATATGCAGTAAAGCTAGTTTCATTTTGGGGGAAATACCAATAAAAATCTCACATGGAGTGCTTACTGTGCGAGAGCAGAGCTCTGGACTAAAATCAGGAGCTGCTGAGAAATGATGGCTCTGTCACTTAATTAGCTCTGTGAATTTGAGCAAGACATTTCAATTCTCTGGGCTCCAATTCCTCCCTTAAAATAGAGTTTGGGTAGATGATCTCTGAGCTTACTTTCTGCTCCAGAATTCAATGTTTCTATATTGTTACTTGTGAGAAAGTCAGAGTTATTTATGGGAAGGAAGACACAGACTCCAAAATCAAAGACTGAGGTTATATAGTGAGTGTGTTATTACTGCACATCCTTGTGCTAGAGAGTTAAACTCCTTAATGAATTTTCTTGCTTTAAGAAATGGAGAAATAACAATTATGGCACAGAATTGTAAGGATTGTCTGGAAAATACACACGAAGCACAGAGTATACATGTATGCATATGCATGTAGGGACAAAAGTAACATATATAAATACACATGGCATATAGGTATACATATAGTTTATATACATAGCATATATATTTTATGTTATGATTATATAGTATTATTATATATAATGCTTATGCTTTATACACACAGCATGTAAATAATATAGTATTTAGCACAATATATAGCATAACATCTATCTGTATATACATATGTAAATAAACAGAGTAGCACTCTTTTTCCAATTTATTGCTAAATAAGAATAAAATATTTTCAATAAACAATTAAAACAATGTGCTTTATGTAATTTCCAATGCGTTGCTTTGTCATCTTAAGGTAAAACAGTTTAAAAATAGGATATGAGCCAGGTATGGTGATGTGTACAAGGATGCTGAGGCAGGTGGATTGCTTGAACCTAGGAGTTTAAGGCTAGCCTGGGGACCATAGCAAGACCCTTTGTCATAATAAATAAATAGACAAATAAAATAAGAATAGAACATGAAATTCAGTGGGGACAATAAGCAAGTGATGAAACAGCAGAATAAGTTTGCAATTCTTTCAGAGAGCTCCTTTCTGAGCACTGAATATTCCCTGAACGGGTTACTAATTAAACTTTTCTATTTTGGAGATGCTTGTCCATGTCAATCCAAACAGGCACTACTGAATAAAGCCTTCTGAGTTTGAGCAAAATGAAGAGAAGCCACATATTCTCCCTATGCTAATGCTTCACATTTATCATAAAATTGTGAGTGGAGTTTCATTCATGAAGAATATTTTAGAAATGCAGACCTGGGTTTGATCTTATACCATAAGTGTAAAATAATGCAGGAAACCATCTTTTCCAATTTGTGCTGCCCTCATTTTGTACCTTCAGGGCCACGTCATGCCCTGGGAAAGGCAACTTCTTCACTTCTCAACAATTGTGATGCTTTCTTTAAGGAATCTCAGTTATTGCTGAGAACAAGTCTGAGGATGTCCTTCACTAAGTCAATGATTCCATCAGATTCTGAAATATTCTTTTTTTTTTTTTTTTTGCAGTACTGGGGATTGAACTCGGGGGGCATTCTACCTCCGAGATATACCCCCAGCCCTATTTTTTATTCTTTATTTTGAAACGCCTGCTTAAAGAAACATTTTACCAGGAAGACAGCAGCTAAGAATTTTCTTCCCCTGAAAAGTTATATCTTAAGACTGCCTTATGTAGCCGGGCGTGGTGGCGCACGCTTGTAATCCCAGCATTCGGGAGGCTGAGATCGGAGGATCCGGGTTTGAGGCCAGCCTCAGCTACCTAGTGAGGCACTCCGCAACTTAGTGAGACTCGGTTTCAAAACAAAGAATAAAAAATAGGGCTGGTGGTGTGGCTTGGAGGTAGAATGCCCCTGAGTTCAATCCGCAGGACCACAAAAAAAAAAAAAAAAAAAAAAAAAAAAAAAAAAAAAAAAAAAAAAAAGACTGCCTTATGGGATTCACAGAATCAGAATTTCGCTCTCTCCAATGATTTTCTTTTCTTTACAAATTTCCCATCTTGTACTCTGTCTTTGACTACAGCTTTGGCATTGAATGAAAAGCCCTAAACTCAATCACCCAAAGGGTTACTACAGAAAAGAATGAGCCATTTGTTTGTCTTTATTACCCTTCCCAAACTAAATGCTACACGGTAATGGTATTGAAAGTCCCAACCTGAACAAGAGGAAGGATTTGCTCCATTTTGAAACCACTCCAAAGTCTAAGAACTGGTAGAGATGGGAGAAACAAGAAACAAGCAATCATCAGGGGATTAACATTTGCTCAGGTTAAACCTCTAGATTTGTTTTGTCTTTCAGTTATAAGAGGAAGAGCTAATGTGGGCATGCCAGGTTACAATTAATGAATTGTTTTGGCATGCATTAATTACCTAATTTGATCCTCATAACAGCATCACGATACAGATACTATAACTATACCCATTTCATAGATGAGAAGACCAAGGTGCTGAGCCATTAAGTGGTTTGACCCAGGCTTTCCAGCTAATCAGAAGAAGAGCTTGAAATCAAGCTTAGGTGTTCTCACTTAATTCCTTGTCCTACTGTTGTTCTTTTGAAGAAAACCAAAAAATCAGCTGGATGTGGTAGTGCACGCCTGTATCCCAGTATTTGGGAAGCTGAGACAGGAGGAGGTTTAAGGCCAGCCTCAGCAACTTAGCGAGACCCTGTTTCAAAATAAAAAATAAAATAGGGCTGCAGTGTAGCTCAGAGGCAAAATGCCCCTGGATTCAGTCCCCAGTATTGCCAAGAAGAAGAAGGAGAGGGAGAGGAAAAGGGAGGGGAAGGGGAGGATAAGGAAGAAGACCTAAAAAATCATAAAATCCTTGAGCTGAACAAAACCTTAGAGAGTTTCTGGGCCAGCATTTGCTTAGTTCTGCAGGATGTGAACACGTTTCAACAAAACAAGATTTGAAAGCCGGGTACAGTAATCCTAGGTGCTCAGGAAACTGAGGCAGGAGGATCTCAAGTTCAAGGCCAGCTGGGGCAATTCAGTGAGACCCTGTCTCAAAAACAAAACAGAAATGAAGTTTGGAAAATGCTAGATTAGATGTTAAATGGATTTTGGGATCACAGAATGGCCCAGAGCGTTTATTAGGCTAATACATCTTGGTTTCTTTTCTACTCTTACATGACCATGGGCTTCTTTTAGGGGCGAGTTCATCTAAGAAGCGCACCCTTGTTTCCCAGGCAGCTGAGCCGCTGTAGTCTATTGTGGGAGTTATTGCATGTTTTTAATGCCTTTATTTTGCAATCAGCAGTTTGGTAATCCTTTAAAATGTCATTAGAGAACTAAGGCAAGAGTATTCAATCTCTCTCTCTCTCTCTCTCTCTCTCTCTCTCTCTCACACACACACACATACACACACACACACACACACACACACACACACCACACACACCAGAAGGACAAACTGAGTATCAGACATCTATATTGGATAAACATCTATTACCATTTATGTGGTCTGTCTTAAATCATCCTCTTTAAGCAGCTTACACATTTCCCAACATTGTACATATACTAATTTATAATTCTTCAAAAATTAAGGAATAAGAAGTGCCATGACACAATTTAATAATATTTCTTGAGTACTAACTATTTCTTGAGTACTAACCATGAGCCCAGAGGAGAGACTGACATGTGTTTTCTCTATTTCTCACAGCATTTAGCAGAATGAGTCACATCATCTCTATTTTAAACAAGGAGAGGCTGAAGGCCAGGGAAAGTAACAGTCTTCTTTGCATCTTCCAGCTGGTAAGCGATGGGTTTGAGATGGGAGTCTTGGAATGTCCCTTTCTGCTGTTCATTATGTTGTCAGGGCCTTGTGTCTCCTCTTACACAAACTTCTCTGGCTGGCAGAAACTTCTCAGGCCACTTTCTCTACCCTAGCTCCTCTGGCAAGGTTAAATATGTCTACTAACTCTGGTTTCCATGCCTTTAAGGGGGGAGGGGGGCTTAACTCTTCCCTGGAATGTGATCTGAACTTGGCAACTCACTCCCAACAAATAGCAAGTAGATGAGAAGACAGAGTGTGACTTCCAAGACTAGGATAGGAAGACTTTGAGCTTTCTTTTGGCTCTCTGTCTCTCTCGGATCACTTGCCCTGGGGGAACGCTGGATCCACATCATAAGGACCTTTGAGTAGCCTACAGAGAGGCCCTAGTTGGGGGAAACAGAGGCCTCTTACAGATAAGTGAAGAACTGTCCACCTGGCATGGTGGTATATGCCGGTAATCCTAGAACTTGGGAGGCTGAGACAAGAGGATCACAGATTTGGAGACAGCCTCAGCAACCTAGTGAGACTCTGTTTCTAAACAAAAAATAAAAGGGGCTGGGGGTATAGTTCGGAGGTAGAATGCCTCTGGGTTCAATCCCCAGCAATACATACACACCCCTTCAACAACGCTGTGGGTGGGTGACTGTGAATGTGTATTCTCCAGGTATGGTCAAGTGTTCAGACAATGATGACTGATGTCCGGGCTGCAACTTTACGAGACACCCTGAGCTGGAGGCACCCAGCTAAGCTGCTCTTACACTCCTGATCCATCAAAACTGAGAGATAATAAATGTCATTTTAAGTTGCTTGGGGGTAGTTTGTTATGCAGCGATGATAACTAATACAAGTAATACAGCATTCAAGAGCTTGGCCCCAGGACCTTGCATAAACCCTTGATTTTTTACTGGATGCCCTGCCTCTGTCTGCAGTGATTCCCTGTTTCTGCTGACATTAGTTTACTTTTTCTGTGGATGAGATTACAAGTCTAGCTCTTGAACATCCACAGGTGAACGGCGCTTTGTCTTGTCTCCTGGTAGCTAACCCAGAAGGCCCTCACTTTAAGCAATCTTGAAGGGCTGTACTTAGAGTACTGCTGGGGAGTCCAATTAAGGGCAGACCCTGAGTGAAGGAAGACTTGCCAGAGCTCGCTCAGGCCCTTGATGTTCAACACAGACTTGCTAATGATATCCGCTTACAGCTCCCCCACATTCTGTCCCCGTGAGAAACTGTACTACAAGAAATCAAAGTACCTGGAACATGTTATCTTGACCTCATCAGAGATTATCTTCATAATTATGGAAACCTCTTTTAAAACAGTGGCTTCCAAAAGTCGTGGTTGAAAATATGCCCTTGATTCATAATTAGGCTAATAAATATTTAATGCCTGCTAGGTCCCACGTACTAATAGAGGGGCCCACACTGAACATAACAGGCCAACTCTCTGCCTTCGGGAGGTTCACAGTCTAGTGAGGGGGATGGACAACAAATAAACAGGTAAGGGACATATTTTGGCATGGGGGGGTGCAATGGAGAGAAGAGTGTGGAGGGAATGTGGTGCCAGGAGGGGGCGGGGGGGGCAGAGGAGGCAGGAAGGCTCTTCTGAGGAGACGCTTGAATAGAGAGGTGAATGCTAAGGTCTGCCATGGAATATTCCAGAAGATGGACAGAAAGTCCCGTGCCAGAAGTAAGGTGTGGCTTATTTGAGGAATAGCATGAGAAGAATTTAGGATTTCTTTGTAAGGACTCACACAACAAGTTACAGAGTTTTGGAAAAAAATATCTCTGCAGATCAATTTATAATCTTTTTCTTTTTGTGGTAGTACTAGGGGTTGAACCTAGGGGCATTTTACTTCTGAGCTACACTCTCAGCCCTATTTATATTTTTTACTTTGAAACAGAGTCTCACTAAGTTGTTGCGGGTCTCACTAAACCTCTGAGGCTGGCCTCCAGTCTGAGATCCTTCTGTCTCAGCCTCCCAAGTACTGGGATTACAGTCACGTACCACCACACAAGGTTTCGAGTTGTGTTCTTTTGAGCAAGAAAATAAGAACCATGCATCCTACAATGTCTGTCTTTAGACCTGATCATTTCCAGAAAGCTCAGAGCCAAATTCTGTACCCCTCTCCCCTAAAGATAGGTCATCAGTTTATCTTGGGGGCTGGAAGCCGCTGCCCATTCTGCTTCTTTCTAGAAATAATGGAGAGAATATATTCTGGTTTCTCTTTGACCTTCTCATGCAGGCTATGTCTCCACCCCTAGGCCACCTTGAAGCACCTCAAAATGGACAGAAGAGTTAAGTGTTTAGTTGTCATTCAACACATTTGACATTTAAAACAAGGAAGTTGTAACAAGAGGCAGATTGCATCAGCTTGCTGGCTCCTTGCACAAACGCTTATGAAGAACCCACCAGGCTCCAGGACAGAGTGGGGATCCCTGAAGAAAGGTCCTGCTCCCGATGTGTTCCTTCAAAATCTAGGATGCAGCGCAAATAGAAACAGCAAACAATTGCAGATGTTTGATGTAAGCTGGCATACAGTGAAAGGGCGCACCAGCCCATCCCGGGAAGATTCTGTTGGAGGAGCAAGGTGGGGCGTGGGGTCCCTCCAGTCCTTGTGGTAGGACCACAAGGGCCACATCAGCCCCTGCACACGGCCCCACCTGAGGAGAATGGTGACCAGCTACTCAGCTGGTGTTCAACGCCTTCCAAAATCCATCCCAGCCCCAGGACGCTGGGAGCTAAGCTTGCAGCAAAAGCTTTCCTGACAGAAAGAAAGAAAAAAAAAAAAAAAAGATTAAAGATGTCTCAGTTCCACGTATTCTATCTTTAATTGATTTTCACAGTCTCTTCAATCAAGGTATTAATATTTAATTGCCCTGTCAGGTCAGATCCTTCCTAGTTGACAGTTAAAAATGGCTTGGGACAGAGGAGGGAATGAGGTAGAGTGACCATGTGGAAATTGGGAAAATGGGGTGCTTGCTGCGAGGGATTAGGAGCCAAGGGGTGGGCAGGGGCAGCTGCTGTCACGAGGGTCCTGGGAGGAAGGACATCTTGCTCTTTTTCTCTATCTGTGTTGTATCCTTGCTAAAGACAAGGAAGGATAGCGAAACACCACGTCCCTGAATGTCCCCTTGCTGTTCTCCAAAACTGGCTAAGTTAAGGGACCAATGAGAGCAAGCCTGGGAAGTCCAGACACACGTCACCTTGAAGGACTCTGGCTTTTTCTCATGCACACTGGGAACTAGGGCAAGGTACTGTTATCTGTAGAAGCCACTGGCTTGCACGTACACCAGGGCGGTTACTCCCTGGGATGCTGGTCGTACAAGCGACCAAGCAAGCAGAGGCTGATGATGCCCCGGCTTCTGCAGCTGAACCCAGGAAACCCCTCTCTGCGTGGGGACTGGTAGTGTCACTCCTCCAGACGGCCACCACTGGAACAAAGCATGGTGGGCAGGTGCTGTCTGTCGGCTTGGCACCACTGAACTCTTCTTGGAGCAGTCATTGATCTCCCTTAAGCTTTCCCCAGAAAACCATATGTCTCCTGTGCTGTCTCTGGGCGCTTTCTTTGGCCTGTCTGCAACGTACCCTCTGACCTGGTGCACCTGGGCTGAGGACATGACACCTGTCCCTTCTTTTGGAAGTGCAGTAGCACTTTTCCAAAAAGCTATGAAAGGAGACACTTCCGAGTTTAGACAACACCAGAGCCGAAGAGAGAAGAAGGTGTTTCTTCCAAGAGATTTCAGGTCTCCAGGCAGAGTGCAGAGGATGCGGTGTTCATGCCCTGGGGTTTGTGAGGGGCTGAGGACTCGTGTTTTGATTCTGGGCCCCTGCCGCACCCCAGTGAAACCTGATTTATATGCATGTTTCTTGGAGAAACGGTGTGGTGTCCATCTTGGCTGACCCAAGCAGCATAGGAAAATGACTCCGGAGCTATTTTAGGCAAAAGCTCTTTTAGAGAGAGTAGATGTCTCAGTGTGATTCATCAAAGGGGTATGAATAGGCAGGAGATGAGAGGGATAGGAGAGCTGAATTTCATTCAGCCTTAGCCTTGAGCTTATTTATTACTCCTTTTAAGAAACGGAGATGAAGGGGTAAAATTTGTCCTGCCAGGTTCCATGGAGTGGGGAGCAGAGAAAAGGACAGTCTGGGGAACAGCCACACCCATTCTGCTCCTCTTCCAGGGTCTAAAGATGATAAAACAACAAGCATATTCTCCGGGAATGCTCACTACAGTCTTTTATTTTACTTATGTTTTTGTACTGGGGATTGAACCCAGGGGCATTTACCTCAGAGCTACACCCCCCGGCTCTATTTTATTTTTTATTTTGAAATGGGGTCTCACGTGATTACTCAGGGCCTCACTGAACTGCAGAGGCTGTCCTCAAAACTGCAATCCTCCCGTTCCAGCCTCGGGTTATAGTTGTATGTGCCTGGCTTCGCTACAGTGTTTTAAAATCATTGTTGATTCCTCTGCTAAACAAAACCCGAGTGTTGATAGTTCCAGGAAATCACATTGAGGGGATGCTTATTTTAACTGGGCTCTGAAGAAACAGAGTGGTAGTCAATATCCCTGTCACCGTCACCTCGCCGTGAGCCTGCCTGGGTGCATCTGCCAGAGGGAAGACTTCAGAAACGTGTGGTGTTTTTGGTTGTCATGACTGTTGGGGTTGATGTGGTTTTGGCATTTTGCAGTGGGGGTGGGGGGTTGAAACCAGGGGCATTCTGCCTCTGAGCAACACCCTTAGCCCTATTTTCTATTTTTAAAGTTTTGAAACAGGGTCTAGCTAAGTTGCCAAGGTTGGCCTTGAGCCTGCAATCCTCCTGCCTCAGCTTCCCAAGTGCTGGGCTTACAGGTGTGTACCACTGTGCCTGGCTCACTGTGGATTTTTGAGCAGAGAACCTGTGGGAAATAATCTGAGCCTAAAATTGCATTCTTTTTTATTCACAGAGTGTTTGGGGCATGCTTTTAAACACATCAATTTTTCCAGGAATGCAACTGTTGTGGGAATCAAGGAAAGACTGAATTTTGTGCTGTTTGGGACTTTACCAAGAGTCATTCACCTTCTGGGGGAAAAAAAAAATCACACCCCTGATGGCAATGCCACTGTGGTATTTGAGTTCACGAAGCCGCGCACATCTGCGGCTGTCTGCACCCACAGCTGTTTGGTTCACAGAGCTTCTATTTCTACACACAACCATCTGATACCAGACCTTTATAGATTGAGACACATACGATCTCATCAGAAGCGACTTCGATTTCTTTTTATGTTTCAATTAGGTCATTGCTTTGATTTTGATTGTAATTTTTAATGCATGTTAATTGTGCAAATTAATGGGTTTCACTGTGACATTTCCAAATGTGCATGTGCATATATCATATTTTGATCTTGCCCGTCCTCCCTTCCCCTTCCCTGATAGTCCCTCTTCTACTTTCTGGGCTCTCTCTCTCGTTCTCTCTCTCTCTCTCTCTCTCTCTCTCTCTCTCTCTCTCTCTCTTTAGTTTCCATAGATGAGAGAAAATGATTTTGGAAATTGCATAGGCACGAGGATAATATTATATTAGTTTCATTTCAGAAATGTGAAGAGGCTGTTATGTTTTGGATTTGAGGCTCAAGTCAGTTCAAATGAGCATCAGAGTAGTTTTGAAAATACAACTGTCTGTAGGAATCAGATGGGTCATGGAAAAGAGTAAAGGGACAGAAAAGGGCCAGTAGTACAGGCGATGGGGCAGGGATACTGGCTCCAGACTCCCCCCAAACCTCATGTGTTAAGCAATGCAGCTAGGTTCAGAGGAAGATCATGTCTGGAGGAGGTGGTCACTGATGGTATGGCCTTGAGGACTATTTCTGTCCCTGGCTGATTCCTGCCTCACCGTCTGCTCCCAACCCCCATGGGCAGAGAGCAGCTTTCCTCCACCATGTCGGTCATGAAGGTAGCCAACTATGGATCGAACCTTTGAACTCATGAGCCAAATAAACTTTTCCTCTCCTAAGTTGTTCTTGTTGGATTTTTGGTCACAGTAATGAAAAAAGATGACTAATTCAGGGGCATTATAGGATATTTGTTAGGAGACAACGCATCAGGGTCCCAGCCTGATAGATTTTAAAAGGGAGCAAACTCTTGGGGAAGGAGAAAAAGCAGGAGGATCATCCAGCGTCCCAAATCCCTGAGTCATGTTCTACTCAGAGGCTCAAGCGGCTTTCAAATGAGCTTCAGAGTAGTTTTGAAAATACAACCGTCTGCAGGAGTCAGATGGATCATGGAAAAGAGTAAAGGGACAGAAAAGGAACAGTGCAGAAAATGGGGCAGGGACACTGGCCCCAGACTCCCGGGGACACAGTGGGGTCTGTGGCAGACAGGAATCCGGTGCCTACAGACTGTGGCCCTGCAGCATTACAGGCACAGTGATGCTGGGATTTCCATTTTGTTTCCAGTGGAAACTGGAAATCTGGTAACTCTATCAGCTGGGACAATGCCGGGCTGCTCTTCCAACCATACAATGGCTTATGGAACCAGGACATTGAATTCCATTGCATCTTAGGGTCATAATGTTAAAGGTCATGGTTAAGGCTAGGTTACCGCCTTGACTCGCAGAGGGCAGGCAGGAGTGCATGTGCAGCATCATTACAGCACAGGCTTGCAAGTGGCTCACCTTGGTTTCCCTCGTATCCTAGAACTGGAGGGAAAATGTCATCCTAGGCTGGGCAGCCATTGCCGGCTCACTGTCTGCCAGGGACCAAAATGCATCACACGGACCAATCCTGTGCAGGCCACAGGGCCGGACTCCATGCAAGCACTGCAGATCCTGCCCTGCTGGGATAGATGACTTAGGTGAAGATTTAAATTCCACGCCGCATGAAATGATTCAGAATGGAGGCATGACAGTATCTGGGAGGCTGAGACAGGAGGATTGCAGGTTCAAGGCTAGCCTGGGCCACTTAGTGAGACCATGTTTCCAAATAAAAAGTAAAAAGAAGTGGGGGTGTTGTTTGGAGGTAGAATGCCCTTAGGTTCAATTCCCCAAAATAAAATTAAAAAAAAAAAAAGGGTTGTGTATAAGTGGGTGGAAGAGGGGCATGCTCAGAGCAAACCCTTGGAGGATGAGGGGCGTGGGCCTGGAGTGCAGACGATTCAGGTCGGTGTCCCCCTCCAGGAGCCTCCCAGGCCTGTTCAGGGGTGCCAGGCCTCCACTTCCGTATCTCCCCCTGTGGCCTTGCTGTACGCGTGGATCGCCCTCACAGTGTGGGCGGGTCTGAGCTGTCTTCCCGTCTGGACTGCAGCTGTGTGCCGCTCACTGTTGTATCCCCAGGTCTTGCAGAGTACTTGGGATAGGCCAGGTGCCGAGCAGATGCTTGATGCGTGACTGAGAGAATCCCGTGACCAGCGGCAAATGAGTGTGCGTTGTGTTTTTAGAACCAATCCTTTCCCTCCCTCCCTTCCTTCCTTCCTTCCTTCCTTCCTTCCTTCCTTCCTTCCTTCCTTCTTTCCTTCCTCCCTCCCCCCCCTCTTTCTTTTTGTAGTACTGGGGATGGAACCCAGAGACATTCTACCTCTGAGCTACACCCCCAGCCCTATTTTATTTATTTATTTTTTTATTTTGAAATAAGGTCTCAAGCTGGCCATGGTGGTGCACGCTTGTAATCCCAGTATTTGGGAGGCCATGATTGGAGGATCCGGGTTCTTGGCCAGCCTCAGCTACTTAGTGAGGCCCTCCACAATTTAGTGAGATCCTGTTTCAAAATAGAGAATAAAAAATAGGCCTGGGGGTATAATTCGGAGATAGAATGTCCCTGGGTTCAATCCCCAGTACCGCAAAAAAAGAAAAAAAGTGAAACAAGTTCTCACTAAGTTGCTGAGATCCCACTAAGTAGCTGAGGTTGGCTGTGAACCTGCAATCCTCCTGTCTCAGCCTCTCAAGTACTGGGATTACAGGTGTGTGTCACCGCACCTGGAGAACGTGTGCTGAGTCAGAACAATGCTCTGGGAGGAGGAGAATCGGCTTCTCTTGTTCAGAAGGCTGAGCATGCAGGGAAAGCCAGCCAGTGTGCTTAAGAAGTCCCCTACAGTGAGGCAGGAGAGATCCCAGGGGAGGGTGGGCTCAGGCAGGCTGATGGGTTGAGGGGCTGGGGCTGGGTGGAGAGTAAGTGACCCTGGCTCTGGGCCACCTCGCTCCCAGAGTTAGCGAGGGCACCAGGCACCAGGCGCCAGGAGAAGCCGTGAGTGGAGGCAGCAACAGAGAATGGCCAACCTGCAAGGGTTCTGTGTGCCATCGATTGAATTAACATAGGATTCTGGGAGAGGTTTCCTGGGTGATGGAGGGTTTATCACTGGCCTGAGGCGTCGGAAAAAGGAATGTTCTAGCAGAGTTTGTTCGCTTCATTAACTTGCCAGGAAGGCAGTGAGACTGTGATAAGCATTTTTAATTTTAATTAAATTAATTAATTAATTAATTTATTTTTTGTGGTACTGGGGATTGAACTCAGGGGGATTCTACCTCCAAGCTACATCCCCAGCCCTATTTTTATTCTTTATTTTGAAACCGAGTCTCACTAAGTTGCGGAGTGCCTCACTAGGTAGCTGAGGCTGGCCGCGAACCCGGATCCTCTGGTCTCAGCCTCCCGAATGCTGGGATTACAAGCGTGCGCCACCACCCCTGGCTTATTTTTTTAAGGAATGAAAGGGTACATGAAGAAATGGTGGGCTGTAATTCATACTGGACTTTTTGGAAAAATGATTGGGCGGACATTGGCCGTTCTTCTCAAACTGGAAAGGATTTGGTTGTGATGTTAGCCTTGGCCTCCAGGGTCCATTGGATGGAGCGGTGATCTCTGAGGAATAGGGCTCCTCTGGATGGGAAATAGGGAGCCCAGGGAGAAGTCGGATCACCCCTCGCCTGAGCTCCTGATTGGGGAAGCCCCAGGCAGCGGGTGTCCCTGTGGCGCAGGATTGACCCGCTGTGCATCTGGCCAGTTACACCACCTGTGAGGACTTCCTCAGCCCCGGACCCCACGGGCAGCACCCACATCTGCCATGACATCCTCGCAGCTTTGAAAGACTGCTGTGTATAGGTGTATATTCTGTTGTGTATAGGTGAGCGGACCTGGGCGTGGCCCTCAGAGCCCAGATGTGGGAGGAGAAGAGCCTCCGCCAGCCAATGAAGGTAGGGCTGCCATCGAAGATCCCTCGAGGCGCTGAGCATGGAGGCTTGGGACCTGAGGTGGGTCCACGGCTCCTGCGCCTGGAAGACCTGTGCTGCCCATGGATTCGGAGATGAAGAGACCAAGGAGACTGTGGGGCTGTTAGGCGGTCATGAGGGCTCTAACCTCATCAGCAGATTAATCTACTGGGTGCACTAATCTACTGAGAGCAGAATGGACTTCTGGGAGGTAAGTCCTAGTTAAAGGAAGGTCACTGGGGCTGTGCCCTGGAAAGGTTTATCTTCTCTCCAGCCCCTTCCTCCTCCTGCTCCTCCTCCTCCTCCTCCTCCTCCTCCTCCTCCTCCTCCTCTTCCTCTTTCTTCCTCCTCCTCCTCCTCTTCTTCTTCTTCTTCTTCTTCTTCTTCTTCTTCTTCTTCTTCTTCTTCTCTCTCTCTCTCCCTCTCTCTCTCTTTCTCTCTCTCTCTCTCCCCCTCTCTCTCCCTCTCTCTCTCTCTCTCTCTCTTCCTCCCCCTCTCCCTCTCCCTCCCTCCCCTCCCTCCCTCTCTCTCCTTCCCTCCCTCTCTTTCTCTCTCTTTCCTGGCTGTCATGAGCTGAGCAACTCTCTCCTGCCATGATGTTTTGCCCATAAGCAGTGTCGCCAGCCAACCGTGGACTGAACCGCAGAATGCAATCCCAAATAAATCTTCCCTCCTCTAGGTTGTTCTCGTCAAGTATTTTGTTCACAGTGATGAAAACCTGACAACACAGGAACCCTGGTTGAACCTGACCATACATTGTTATTTTTTAAGATGAGTATCTGGTCCTCCATTTTTTCTCTCCCTTCCTCCTTCCCAAGATGAACTGAAAATCTGGGTGCCCCCAGGGACTGGGATAAGGTGCTGAGGATGGAGATGCTGAGTGTGGCTGCAGCCCTGAGGAGCGCACGGTTCCTGGGAGAGGGAAACATGAGCCTGAGGTAGCTGCAGGCCCGTGTGGCCAGGCAGCACACATGGACTCAGAGTGCCCAGAGGTCATCCAGCTGAGCCTGGAGCCTTGGGTCCACCTTCTGGAGGAGGAGATGCCTGTGTGGAGTTTGAAGAATAAGAGGGATGCAGGCTTGTGGCCGACTTTAAGCAGGCCAGGGAAATCCTGGGGATTTCAAGTCAGGCAAGGGACTGGTGAAGGGCGGTGGATTTAAGAGGAGCGGAGACTGGCAGGGAGACCTGTTAGAAGACAGTAACGGAAGGGAGAGGTTCCGAGGCATAGGGCTTGCAAGGGGTAGGTAGGCAGAAAGGCGACGTTTGAAGAAATAGGTAAAAGGTGACATCAGCAAAGCTGTGGTGTGTGGGAGTGCGTGGGGGGCAGAAGAGGGAGCAAGGGTGACTTCTCAAGGTGGACTCCACATCTGTAGATGCCTCTAATCCAAAGCTCCAGGCCGCCAGCCTGATACATTGTGTGGGCCACCTTCTGGCCTCTCCAACCCCGACGTTCTACTCAGTTCTTCACAACATTGTCTTCCCGTCTTCATTTTCTGCTTCTCAGTCAATGGCTCCTGCTCTGGCTTGAATGTCTCTCCCAAAAGTTCATGTGTTGGAAACTTATCCTCCAAATGCACGTGTAAAAGCTGTTTGGAGGTGGGGCCTTTGGGAAGTAATTGGTGTTAGACGAGCTTGTGAGTATTCGGGCCCTCATGAAGGTATTAGCAACTTTATGCAAAGAGGAACAGGACCCAAGCTACCATACTCGGTCCTGCCAGGCGATGCCCTCTACCAGCTTATAATGTAGCAAGATGACTCTTAGTAGATGTTGGTGCTGTGCTCTTGAACTTCCCAGCCATTGGAATCACGACCCAAACAAACCTTCATTCTTTATAGAACACCCAGTCTATAGCAGTCAGCTATAGCAATAGAAAACAGACTAAGCCAATTTTTTTATTCTAACTTCAATTTCAATTTTCAGCTTCTTTCCCCACCTCATTGCCAGGGCCACGTTCTTACCTTGACATACCTCAACTTTACCTGACTCTTCCTGAGGTTACATTTTAAAAATGCATCTAGTCACTTCCCTGAGAGTACCTGCTTCTCAAAGTGAGCAGTTGAATCACCTAACAGTTAGCTAGGTCCAAAAACCATTTACCAAAAATCCACTATATGCTGAGCCCCCAGGATCCAGTGCTGAACAGGGCATTGGTTTCTGCCCTCCAGGGAGTGCCCCGCTCACAAAGGGCTCCTTCTCCACTTCTGAACTGTGAGCCCCTAAGCTCTGGGTTCCCTTCACCTGGCTTTGGTGCACAGAAGGGAAAAATTAAAACCTGACTTAAAAAGCAGAACAAATGAAAAAACAAACAAACAAAAAACCTTACTTTCTTGTTCTAATGGCAAGATTAGGATCTAGTGGTGAGTTTGTTGCGGAGAAAAAATTTAAAGACTTTTGCTTTACTCCAGGTGCTCAATAAGTATTTGTAGAGTGCATGAATGTCCAGGCCAGCAAAATGTTACATCTCACAGGCCCTGAAGGACCTGTCTGAGTGAGAGCAAGGGCCGGGAGCCATCCCTCGGCATCCTTGGTGCCCATCACTTGGCCTGGTACTCACAGAAACTCAGGGCATGATGAAAGTTAAGATGTGAATGATTATATTCAGGCGTGGTGGAGCACGCTTGTAATCCCAGTACCTGGGAGGCTGAGACAAGAGGATCGTAGGTTCTCAGCCGGCCTCAGTTACTTAGTGAGGCCATCTGCAATTTAGTGAAACCCTGTTTCAAGTAAAAGAATAAAATAGGGTTGGAGGTGTGGCTCAGAGGTAGAATGCCCCTGGGTTCCATCCCCAGTGGACACACACAAATAATTAATTAAGTAAAAAGATATGAATGATTATAATCATATATATATATATATATATATATATATATATATATATATATTTTTTTTTTTTTTTTTTTTTTTTTTTTTTTTTTTTTTTTTGCGGTACTGGGGATTGAACCCAGGGGCATTCTACCTCCGAGCTACACCCCCAGCCCTATTTTTTATTCTTTATTTTGAAACCGGGTCTCACTAAGATGTGGAGTGCCTCACTAGGTAGCTGAGGCTGGCCGAGAACCGGGATCCTCCAGTCTCAGCCTCCCGAATGCTGGGATTACAAGCATGCGCTACCACGCCCAGCTTATAATCATATTTACTGTTTAAAAAAGCTTGTGATACTTTGTTTTGGAAAACAGCTGGATATTTAAAGTAGATCTATCCTGTACCCTGACATCCTATGTAATGGTTTGGATTTAGAATGTCCCCCCCGGCCTTCATGGAATCAAGGCAGTAATGTTGGAAGTGAGGCTTGGTTGCTAAGGAGGAGTCCCTGGGGGGTGTGGCCTGGGGACCAGGCCAACAAGTTCCAGTTGTTCCACACCTGGCATTTTAGTATTTTTAGTCTGAGTCATCCTCGTGGTTGGCAATAGCGTTTCATTGTGGTTCTAACTTGTATTTCCCTAGTGACTAATGATGTTGAACCTATTCATCAAATTTTTACATATTAATCACACGCACCTTTATCAGACACATGCTTTCTACTTATTTTATCACTCTATGCCTTGTCTTTCCATTTTTCTTTAAAGTGTCTTTGGAAGAACAAAAGCTTTAGATTTTGATGAAACCTAATGTATCAATTTTTTACTTTGTGACTTATTTCGGATTTTCTCCTCCCCTGCCCTCTCCCTGCACACATTTTGTGATGTGAGGAGCAGAGCCCTAGCTCTTGTCCTCTCTCTGCTTCCTGCCACGATGCCCTGAGATTCATAAACGCTGGCCTCACAGGGACTGAACCTGGAATCTCCAAGAAAGTGTTAGCAAACCAAGCTTCCTACCTCTGAGTTGCACAGTGAGGTCTTTGGATGATAGCAGTGCGAATGTTGTCTGAGATATCTTATCACTCTAGTTATGCAAATCAGCTCATCATTTCCTGAGCAAAATCAGTGCAGGTTGCTCAGAGTTGAGAGGGAGCCAGCTCAGATTCCAGGAGAGTCACAGTCTAGGTGGTGGGTGGTGATTTTCTCCGTGCTCTGGAGGCTGGGTGTCTCTACTCACAGCGCAGGCGGGCTTGGGTGCTCCTACGGGCTCTTTCCTTCTCCTGCAGGTGACTGTCCTCTCACTCCTTGACATGTGGTCATCTGTTGCTCAAACCCCCCTCCCCCCGGTGTCTCTCTTGGTGTCCAGATTTCCTCGTCTAATAAGAGTACTAGTCAGATGGGATTAGGGACCACACCAAGGGCCTAATTTTATCTTAATTATTTCCCAAAAGGTTCTATCTCCAAATATAGTCTTATTATGAGGTCCAGGGGTTACAGCTTCAACATGTGAATCAAGGAGAGAGAACACACTTTATCCTATAACAAAGACCAAAGAAGATTATGTGCAAATTATGCCTCGTGTGATTCCTGCCTGGTATAGAGTGACATCCTGCAAAATTGAGTGTCCTGCCTTCTTCCCCCAGTGGAATAATACAAGTGCAAAATAACTGATTTTAGAGAGAGTAAATGTAAGATTTGGCTCCTGTGGGTATAAGCTGTCACTGAATATAAATAAGAGGATCCAAAATTATGAGTTTCTATTATTCGAGCTGGTTTAGGGATTTTTTTAAAGTTAGATTTATTAAAATTTGCCTTTCTAAAGTGTTTGATATTCTATCACTCCAAATAAAGTGCCTTCATGACCATTTGCAATTTCCTCCCCAGTCTAAGTCCTTTTTAACCACGGTTCTGTTTTCTATCCCTATAATTCTTACCGTGGAATCATATGACATGTAGTCATTGGTGATTAGCGTCTTTCACTTAGCTTAATGCTTTTGGTGTTCATCCCTGTGGCTGTGTCTGAGTAGTTATCCCTTTATCACTTTTTATTCTACTATAGGGATGTACCATGATTGCTAAACTGTTTGCCAGTTGACGAGCAATTCCTATGTTTTGTTGATCATGAAGAGAGATGTTTATGCACATGAGAATACAAGGCTTTTTGTGGACATGGGTTTTCCTTCTCTTGGATAAATATTTAAGACAGTGATTTCCAACTGATACAACAAATGGATATATAACTTATTAATACACTGCAAACTCTGTACCTTTTTTGCATGCCCATTGGCAAAGTATGAAAGTTCTAGTTGTTCCGCACCTGGTATTTTAGTATTTTTACTCTGAGTCATCCTCATGGTTGGCAATAGCGTTTCATTGTGGTTCTAGCTTGTATTTCCCTAGTGACTAATGATGTTGAGCCTATTTATCAAATTTTTACATATTAACCACATGCACCTTTATCAGACATATCCTTTCCACTTACTTTATCACTCTATGCCTTGTCTTCCCATTTTTCTTTAAAGTGTCTTTGGAGAAACAGAAGTTTTAGATTTTGATGAAACCTAATGTGTCAATTTTTACTTTGTGACTTATGACTTTTTCTGTTTTAGCTAAAAATCTGTATTTAATCCAAGGTTTTATCGGAAACCTTTGATGGCAGAGGTTTTATCTTCTACCTTTCATCCTGAAGTTTTATAATTTTAGTCCTTATGTTTAGTTCTGTGATCCATTTCAAGTTAATTTTTGTGTGTGGTTTGAGGCAAGGGTCAAGGTTCATTTTATGCATATTATTGTCTAACTATATCAGCACAATTTATTTAAAAAGCGGTCTTTTCCACATTGAATTACCTTGACACTTTTGTTTAAAATCAGTTGACCAATATGTGTGCCTATTCCTGGATTATTATTCTATTCTATTAATTTGTCTATACTTATTCTAATTTCATAATGCTTAGATTGCTATAATTCTTCACACTGATTTATGTTAGTCTTCTAAATTTGTTTTTCTTTTCCCAAATAATTTTTGCTGGCCTAGATCCTCTGTATTTCTTTATAAATTTCAGAATCATTCCATCAACCCCTACACAAAAGCCTATTGGATTTTGATTGGAATTACTTGCATCTATAAGGGAAATCATTTTGATGAATTAGTTGGACACCATTCCTAACGGTAGCTGGTCCTTTAAACAAGCTTTTGTTATTTCAGTAGACTGGGGTGTGTGTGTGTGTGTGTGTGTGTGTGTGTGTGTGTGTGTGTGTATGGTACTGGGAGCTGAACCCAGGGACATTCTACCTCTGAACTACACCTCCAGCCCTATTTTATTTTATTTTTTTATTCTGAAACACGGTCTTGCTACATTACTGAGAGTCTTGCTACATTGCCGAGGCTGGTCTCAAACCTTCGATCATCCTGTCTCAGCCTTCCAAGTACTGGGATTACATGCCTGTGCCACCACACCTGGTGACTGGTCTGTTTTTAATTAGGTTGAATGTTCAAGAACCTGTGACTCCCACATTCTCTTCTGATCCTAGGATTCAATGAAATGAGCGCCATTCTCTGGTGACAGAAACATTGGACTGTATCACTGGGTCCCCATAGAGAAACTGGCTTCCTCCCTTGGGCAAACACAGGTCCGAGATGGTGAGGTCAGACCTAATAACCCAGACCCAAGAGAAGCTGTGTGCGGCCTTCTGAACAGCAGCGCTTTGCCTGAGCAAAGTTCATCTGGTCCAAGAAAAGTGGTCTCACTCACCAACACAAGAACACCGCAGGCCCCAGGAGAAAAGTATTCCAGGAAGAAGTTGGGGAAAGGCCGAGAAAAGGCCAGGACAAAGGCATAATATTCTGGAAGCTTTGGCACCATGAGTGCAGGGACTTGCAGAGGGACTTAACCAGAGCAGGGCCATGATTGCGCCCCACCAGCTCCCTGGAGGCTGTTCTCAGAACCGTTAGGATTTCGGCAGCAGAACTGTTGCCTATCCTTCACTCTGTCGATTGTTAGCAGGCTCTAAATAGGTCATTCATTTTTCCTCTCTAGCACAGAAGGGTCTCACAACTCCAAATACCACCAACGGCCAGGATGTCTCAAGCCAAGCCAAAACATTCTCCAGACCGCAGCCCTCGGGTGAGAGGGGTGAGAGGGAGGGCTGGCCCAAGCTTTGGAGGAAGAACAGCCACCCACAAGCCTGGAAACCATGGGGTGTGAAGCAGGCTGGGTCTTTCTTTTTTTTTTTTTTGCATTACTGGGGATTGAACCGAGGGGCATTCTACCTCCGAGTTACACCTCCAACCCTATTTTTTATTCTTTGTTTTGAAACAGAGTCTCACTAAGTTGCGGAGGGCCTCACTAAATAGCTAAGGCTGGCTGCGAACCTGTGATCCTCCTGTCTCAGCCTCCCAAGTACTAGGATTACAAACGTGCTCCATCACGCCTGGCTATGACTGGGTCATCTCGTTCACAGATGTGGGTGGCCAAAGGATTTTCACCAGAGTAGATCTGGTAAAGTCACCTCCCCAGCCAGTGCTCTACTTCCCTCGTGCCCCCGAAAATGAAGCCTGCTGCGGGATATGGGGGATGCTGATTGGCTACTAGTTGTCCTGTGCTGTCAGTGGCCACCTGCCTCAGTCAATCAAAACTGTGAATTGAGTGGTCAGGAGGTGCAGGGCGGATGACTCTGGGGCTGTGGAATGTCTCCCAGAAAAGCTCACGTGTCGGCAATGCAGAAATGTTCAGAGTTGAAATAACTGAATCTGGTCTCTAACTTTATTGGTGGATAAAGCCATTGGTGGGTTAATAATCTGAGTGGATTTACTGAGTGATAGATAACTGTAGACAGGTAGCCTGCAGCTGGAGGAGGTAGGTCACTGGGGGTGCAGTCTTGGGGACTATATTTGTGCCTAGTCTCTTCCTTTCTCTCTCTCTGCTTCTTGGCTGCCCTGGGCAGCTTTCCTCCTCCACCTTGTGCCGCCATGTTGGTTCTGCCTTGGAGTCAGCCAGCTTTGGACCGAACCGCCAAAACCCCGAGCCAAAGTTAACCTTCCCTCCTCTAAGCTGTTCCTTGTCAGGTGTTTTGCTCCCAGTGAAAAAAACAAAAAACAAAACAAAGCAACAACAAAAAACAAACTAACTACTACAGGGAGTTTTCCTGGTGAAGGGATGGCAGGAAACAGCATAGGAAAAACAAAGCTGGTAGAGTAGCGCAGGGGTGAGAATTAGGCAAAAAGCAGACCCGGGGGCAGGAGCTGGGTTCTGCTGGGGAAAGCAGGTGGTTGGATAGCAATACAGAGGGAGTGGAAGCAGAAGCGGAAGCGGAAGCAGCTTGTCCCCCACGGGGTCACTGCGTTAGAGCTCTTGGCTGGGACGTGGTGGCCGTGCTGTGTGTGTGGCAGGGGTGATGGTGGTCTTGAGGGGCAGGAGCACCCAGACCCCCAGAGTGACCCCGCAGTCAGGCTTGGCACCAGTGCTGGCTCCCACCGGCCTTCTGTGGTTGCTCCCATCCTTCATTCCAGCCTTGCATGCTGCAGCTCTGTGAAGCAGGCTCCCCTGCACCCCGAGTATGCACCTCCTGCTCCCTGCCTCTGGCTCCAGGCAGCTGGCCGTGGGCTTCGGCAAGCTATCACCATCAAACTGGAAGTGGCCACCGAGAGGCAGTCCAGAGGTCTCCTGACCCTGACTCCTCCTTGGTATGGGGGTAAAGGAAGCTCCCCAACCCCCTTCAGGGGTCCAGAGGCCCTTGTCTGCATGCGGGGTGCAGATGGTGTCAGGAAGCACCATCAGCTTGGCTGGCCTTGGTGATTTCCAGCGAGTCTCTGCTGGGAGAAGCAGGGCTGTTTTTGAAAGGACGAGCTCAGGCTGGGGTTTACTTTGGGCAAATGCTTGAGCCTTTGCCTCATTTGACAGCTCATAAAACTCAGCAGCAAATTTGAACTTCCAGCTCCATGGCTTGGAGGAAGAAGCAGGGAACAGTCATCAACCCCTCTCCCTCCCTGGCTGGCCCTCCCTCCTTACCTCCCTCCCTCCCACCACTAGGAAACCACCAAGACAGTCTGTTCCCAAGAGCGAGGGTGGAGGACCGAAGGCTGGCTGGGCGGACTGATCAGACCAGAGATGAACAGGCTGACGCGATGGGGGACACGGAAAGAAGCTTTTGGCCTTCCACTTTGCCAAGGTGCCTGGAGATTACGTGTGTGTAAACCCTGGCTAGCCAGCGAGGTGGGAGACCCCAGGGTTTCCAGCCTCCAAAACATGGCCGGGAGCCACAGGCTGAGGGTTGGGCGCGTGGGAAGTCGTAACTACAGGCCTCGTTTTTCAGTGCCCTCCTCAAGCCCGAGCGACCCTGGAGTGGGGAATTCCTGGGATCCTCGCATCCCTGACTCCCTGCCTGGCTGACCCCAGAGCTTGGCATTCACCGAGCGATTGACAAACATCAGCTGGCTAAAGCAGAGTGGATGAACCAGAGGCCTTTGAGAAACAGATGGTTGTTTATTAAGGTCTTAATCAGGGATCGCCTCAAGCCAAAACTATGAGAAAACTATTGTTTTTTTTCTCTTTTGTACTAGGGATGGAAGCCAGGGGCATTCTACCTCCGAGCTACACACCAGCCCCTGACCTTTTTATTTTTTTCAATTTTGAAACAGGGTGTCACTAGGTTGCTGAGAGTCTTGCTCCATAGCTCAGGGTGCCCTCAAATCTGAGATTCTCCTGCCTCAGCCTCCCAAATACTGGGATTATGGGGATTTGCAACCATGCCCTGCTCTGCTATTGTGGTTTTATTAGGCTCAGAAAGGTTAAGTAATTTGTCCAAGTTCTCACAGCACAGACTGTGTGTGTGTGTGTGTGTGTGTGTAAGAGTGCACAAGGGAAAAAGCTCAAAGTATCTTTTCCTAACACTCTTCATTCTTGCAACTTCATCAAGTCTGTGAATTTATAGATTGTGGAGCTGGAGATGAGAACAAGGCTGGGGCCTAGGAAAGACTTCCAGAAGAACATATAAGAACAGAAAGAAGAAGCGCTCACGAACATGGAGCACGGAAGAGAGGAGGGGCAGGATGGACCCAGCAGGGTCTTCACTAGAGATTTCTAGACGTCTCTACCCCCTTTCCCCCTTGCCCAGACCCAGGAAAGAAGAAAGGCAAGAGAAAAGAACAAAGTCCGGCCAACTGTTAAAAATTATTTAATAGAAAGTCCAATGTCAAAATGTAACAGTAAACAAAAATACACATGTATAAATATGTATAGATAAGTAGACTTGTACACTGTCTCAGACCCTTTTCAGAATGGAACAGATTCGTCATCATATCTTGGTGGTCAAATGAAAAATAATACTCAAGCCACACGGCTCCACTGTGCACAGGGAGTAGTACTGCTGAAGCACTCTGAGGGTTCAACGAATTCCAGTCAGGAGAGAGAGAGAGAGCGCTGGGGATATTGCCAATGTCCTTTTTGGAGACCCAGAGAGGGGAGATGAACGGTCTCATGGCTGTGTACAGGGTACCCGCCTGCTCTAGCACCTGTAGCCACGACGGTCTAGGGACGTCCCTCCTGTCAGGTTCTGAATTATTTACATTTCTGTTGTTGGTGAATTTGCGCCACTCATTTCCCAGATTAGAAGCTCCTGGGGATTTTGTCTTAACAACTTTCATATTCCAACAGGCCGAGAGCCACACAGCGGCTCCAGGTGCCGTCAAGGTGTGCTGATTTGCACCCAACCAGTGGCGTTCAAAGTGGGTGTGCACATACCAGGAGGTACCCCAGGTCACCTTCGGAGTTCGAGAGAGAATACCAGGCCCTCTGTTGATAATGTTTTGTGTCTTATTCATTTAGAATTTCTATGTTGTGTACTTTTTATAATGTGCCTATTACTATAAAAGTAAATGGATATATGCTTTAAAGTAACACACACACACACACACACACACACACACACTCTCACACACACGAGGGTGCATCTTACAAGGATTTTGCTGACAGCCAAGTGCGATGGAAACAGTGGCCCATTAGAGTTCACTTGTGTGCGGTGGCTAGGGCGGCTGTTCTGTGGGGCCCCCACGCCCACCTCAGCACAAATTTGCAGGTGATCAGAGACAACGCCTCAAGATCTCTGCCAGACTGTACTGAGAGCTGAGGCCTCATCACTCTGCCCTAGACACTCCTGGAATGTAAGGCCAAGTTCCTAAATAAGACACAAATACACGTGGGGAGGGCTGATGTGCAGCCGTTCGCCACTGGGATGGAGGCAATTCGATCCTTTCCTGGCAATGCGACAGAGGTGAGTGGGAAGTGGGCCAGGGCAGAAGACGGGGGGAAAGGGGTGCCTTCATTTTAAAGCAGGTGAGCTTGAGGACAAATGTTTCGTCAGTGTCTGGCTGCAGGGCTGCTAGCATCCGAATTCTGATCTACTGGAGTAGTTAAGAGGACTGTCTAGGCAAGAGTAGGTGCTGGAGCCACAGTCTTTCTGGGGCCCAGAGGCTGGCGCTGCTGTTGGGTATGTCAGGCTGCACCTGAGAGGGCCAGTGTGGGTGTCTTGAAAAGAGGTGAGCCCCAAGAGCAGCTGGGGACACCTGGGACCCCACACAGAGGACCGAGCTGCTCAGCTGGAAACAGCGCCGTCGGCTCCAGAGCCCTCCAGTTTCTCAGGGGAACTGTCTCCTGTTGGAGCCCTTTCTTGGGTTTCCTGAAGCCATGCTGATTTATAGCTAGTATTTTGTTTGTTTTTTGGGGACTGGGGGTTGAACCTAGAACTATTCTATCTCTGAATTACACTTCCAGTGCCCGTCCTTATTTTATTTTATTGTTTTATTGGTATGGGGATGAACCCAGGTGTATTCTCCCTCCGAGCTACTCCCACCCCCAGCCATTTAAAAATTTTTTTAAAAAATTTGAAACAGAGTCTCACTAAATTACTGAGGATCTTGCTAAGCTGCTGAGGCCAACTTTGACCCTGTGATCCTCCTGTTTTGGCCTCCCAAGTACTGGGATTACAGGTATGTACAACCATTTCCAGCTTATAGCTAGTATTTTGATGCATCTAATTCTGCTTCTTCCACCTAAAAGTTTTCTAATTTTGAGAGAGAGAGAGACAGAGAGACAGAGAGACAGAGAGACAGACAGACACAGACAGACAAAGAGGAGGAAACCCCAATACTCTGAACAGGTTCTTTGAAAAACCTAAAAGCCACTGTAGAGGAACTCACCACAAGGTCCCTCAAAGTCCTCAGCAACTGTGTAGTCTTGTATTTTCCATTTGCATAAAACTCATCTGAGCTTTTTGTCTGTTTGTCAAATATCCCCTTTCTTTGGCAGGACTCAGGTGTGCACCCAGACCCAGCAGAGGCTCTCCCACCAGGCACATGGCCTCGCCCAGGGGAGGGCTGTCCAAGGGTCTTTGGTTAGAATCACACACTAAACAGGGGAGTCCTCTGCTGTTCCCGCTGTATCTATTTTAGGGTGCACCTCACCTCTGGGTCTCAGCCAGATTGGTCCCAAGAGGTGTTTTTAGTCATCACATCTCTAAAGTCAGGTCAGGATGACCCAGAGCTGTTCAAACCAGCCCCAGGCCAGGTGAAAGCCCTGGAACTCAAACAGCCTTTGAAGCCAGGGAGAGGAGTTGGGGTGGGAACCAAGGGCACACCAGAATGAATCGTCTCAGCAAGGGTGCATTTACACAGAGAGGAGGCCATCGTGGCCCTAAGAGTGACTACACTCAGCTCTTGGGGGACCTATGCCATAGCTGTGGGGGGCAGAGCGACACCCAGAGCTCTCCAACCCCACAGCAGAACCCAGAGCCCCGTGGCTGCTAAGCTCACCACCCTGTCCTCATGCCTTGCTTTCCTCTCCTCCCTCTTCAACCCCGAGCTCCAGCCCCTTCGCTGCTCACAGCCTCTGGACAGCCCTCACCATGCACGCTGGGTCCCTTGCGGTCCCCTCAGCCTAAACGACCCTGTGCAAAGTCACTCCCCCCACACATGCGGACTTTGACGTCACCGCTTTCAGGGAGCCTCGCTGTTTCTCCACAATGGCGGGTTCTGGAAGGTGGGGCTTGTGTTTGGTTCCACTGAGCATTGCTGGCCATCAGCTCCAGGCCTGGCGTGTACCAGGTAGCCAGAAGTAATCTGCTGAATGAATGAATTTGGGTTGGGAAAAAAGCAGGGCTCAAAATGCTACACCTGGGACAGGCCAGACGAAGGGAGCCCAGCTCCGCACACTGGTGTCAGAGCGTCCCAGTGGAGTTGCTGAGATGCCGCCAGCAAGGCCATGCGGAGGGGCAGGAGGGTGCGAACAACCTGCCTTCATCCTTAGGGATGTGTCCTTTATGCACTGCGGACTGGGAAAGGGCATGGGCTACAATACCTGGCTAGAGGCCCAGAAGAGTCAAGCAGATGTGAACATCTGGTAGAGAAAGGGCACAAAGGTAGACCACCAGTAGCACTCCACCCTCCCACTTGAGTGTAACTCAAACTTTCCTGGGAGTGATCACTGTTTTTTTTTTTTTTTCCTGTCTTGTTATTATTAAATTACACTAATATGTTCCTGGACGCTATCTTGGAGATGGCAGAAAAGCAAAATGCAGCTCTCTCTTGAAGCCTTTGAGAACAAAGTATTTATATTTTCCTTATCCATGCATCTTGGTGTGATGTGTTAAGAAAATGGATCCTGATGTAAAGTCCTAATAAAGGCAGCTGCCTGATTTTGTTACAGGAAAATAGAGAGTGATTTTTATGGATCTGTCTCTTGCTTTGAATGGAAAAGCTGGCTTGAACTCCTTTGTGAAATTTCCCTTGCTCACTTGCCTGTCAAGAGGCAAGAGTCCCTGAAGGTCTGAATGCCAGGAAGCCAGGGGCTAGTCTCTTACTCCTGGGTTAGGGCCAAGCGGCCCCCTAAGGTTTCAAAGCTATATTCAACCCTGGGGACCTGAAGGCAGTTCTGCCTGAGTTTGTGATGCTCTTTTTACTCCGAGTCTTACTCAATCAAATTCAAAGCCTTGGACTAAAAATAACCCTTGGGAAGGGAAGAAGAGGGAATTCAGGGTAGAGAGGGCAGACAATATCAAAACAGGGCCTGCAGCTTAGAGAGAAAAACTTTCCCAAATTAAAGAAATTTCTCTGGCTTCCAGGAGATAGGAACCATTTCCTACATCATGTTGAAAGAATTTGGCAACTTCCAGAGCAGAAATAATCAGGATCTTGGGAGCACATTTCAGAGGAAAACTGGACATGGTCTTCCCTTTACTCATGGACATTCCTTTGATTCTTTCAAGCTGAGTAAATGAGGGTGGGCACAGGTTCCCAAGGGGCAGCATCTTTCGCAGTTGCTATGGGGATACGAGTCATCTTTTCTATATGCTGGGCCTTATGAAACAAGGAGAGGACCTCTGGGGAGTTCCTGGGCTCTTCTGGCCTTGAAACAAGGTATTTAAGTGATTAAGTTATGGCATCATTAACCCAAAAAAGCATTTAAAGTCTTGAAACAGATTCACATCTAGTGATGGTGCTCAAAATAGTCTGGAAAATTTAGATTCCTAGTTCAACTATCAAAAAGAAACATCCAACCTTAGCTCACGAGAAAGGATTTCAATACAGGTGAATGGTCCTGGCACCATCCTCTCTGCCAGGGAATCACATTGTTCCCAACTTCTCTCCAAGCCAAGACTTTTAGCCTTGAAAAGATGTAGCCTTGTGATGCAACAGCAAACCTGGGGCTCTAGCTGCATCTGGCATCTGACTGCAGAGGCACCAGGCTCCTATCCCAGATGCTCGGAGGGTCCCAGGTGCATATATTCCCTAAGTCTTTTGCTCCTGAGCACCTAAATGCTAGCCATTTAGGCTTGTGTGCAGCCTGCCACACTTGCAAATGCCAAGTCAAACATTCCTCAAGAGGAAACCAAAACAAAGAGAGAACCTGGAAGGTGGATGCCCCCAAAGGTTGTGTTCACAGTGTTGCAAGGGGGGGGGGCACAATGATAACAATC
Organism: Graphiurus murinus; assembly: GCA_004027655.1. Lineage (NCBI taxonomy): Eukaryota > Metazoa > Chordata > Mammalia > Rodentia > Gliridae > Graphiurus > Graphiurus murinus. The sequence continues at coordinate 123,119 of PVLC010001056.1, forward strand.
AAAGAACTGGAGAATGCTTGAATGGCACCTTTCCTTTTTTTCTTTCAGTATGGGATTTTCATTGGATAGATGCATTCAACACTTAAGATACACAACTTAGCACAAGGGGTAGTAGAGACGTTTCACAGAGCTAGTGTGAGGATTACACAGGACCACTATAAAATGCCTAGCACAGTATCTGGCACAGAGTAAAGATAAGTATAAATACCATTTCCTTTTTCCTCTTCCCCCAAGAGTAGACTGGATCTCAGATAAGGAATGGGAGTATCCCTCAAAATATGGCATCATTCAGTGAGTCTCAGGGCTTGTCACAAAGGTAAATCTATATGAATAGATTTACAAGCCTATTTTATATCACAGCTTCGTGGCCCTTCGCCAGAGACACACAAAAAGGTGACGGCTGAAGTCAGGGACATTTTTCCCTTTTGGGAAACACACATCTGTTCATTGGCAAAAGGCAATTCCCAGACCCCATTCATGAAATTTCAAAAGGTTTACTGTGGAAGGGACACTTGTTCTGTGCCAGCTCATTGCCTTGCCCAGCTTTCCAGGGGCACATGGGGGTCCAGGAACCCACCATGAGGTCAAAGCTCCTGCTTCCAGCCACCTTTTCATTATGCCTTACATACATACTCCCAACCCACCAACTATGCCTTGTTTTTCCTACTAGGGTTTTAAGCAACTTAACAAAAAGATCAATTTCTATGATCTTGCGGTACAAAGAAATAAAGTTGGGCGAATGCTTTCCAGGGGAAAAGCATACAAGTCAGATTTTTATGTAAAATTATAGAGTGCAATCTAAGCTTTCTCTTTTTTCTTTCTTGAGGGAGGTTGGAGGGAGAAGGAGAGAACCTTAGACACCCATTGTTTTGTCTTTTGTAAAGAAAATATTGAAGTCCTGGAGCCCACGATTCTGAGGCAGTATTTTTCTGGATTAAGAACGTGACAACTATACTTCCTAGGAGACCAATATCTTTAACTAAGTCTCCTTTCTTAAGACAAGTAGGGATGGAATGCTCTTTTAAACTCTTGCCCAATGTCTAGGCAGGATCTATAGTCAACACGCCCACCGGCATCATGGGCTACTGAGGTAAAATTCATAAGAGGTATAATCTCTGTTTTTAGCAGGCTGATGGGAGAGTCCGGCCCTAAAGTAAAAAAAAGTGGCGATGAGGTTGGGAGGAGGATGCAGTTACAACTCAAGGTTGGATGGTTCCAATGGGGACCAAAATGTGGGTGCCATTGTCTCTGGGCCTGCTTCTGGGACTGTTGGCTTGCTGCAATGGTTGCTTCTGATGCCTGGATGTGCCAGTAACCCAGAGGTGCATTGCTATCCCCTTGCACCACGGAGTAGGTGGGTGCCAGCACACAGGGCTTAGGAACTGAGGCTGGTACTGGGATGGGTCATTTTTTTATCTGAGTCACCAAACCCCAGGCTCAGCTCATAGACACTGCAGATGGAGAGAGACCTACTGCCCAGCAGGCTGCTCTGTAGCCTGGCTGTTTCTGAGATCTGACCTACTTTCTAGTCCTTGGACTCTGTGTCTTCTTTGTCCCTAAATAGACCCGAATACGACTCTATGCTCACTGTTTGAGCCCTGGCCTGGGAGGCATCTGAAAGGTAAAAGCCTCTTTTAAGGTTGTCTGCCAGTAACAAACACGTATTCAATTATGAGAGCAGTACTCCATGATCCTGAAACCCCGCCAACCAAAAGAAAGCTGTGCACACACTGCTGAACTTTTACAACTCTACAACTCGGGAGTACATAAGGCGTGTGTAATCCAGCTGTAAATCTTGTTGGCAGTCCCGCCCCACCCACCGGCCACTAGGCAGCTGGATCCCCAATTGCGCGGGCACACAGCCAGCCTAGCAACCCTCTCTGCTAAATGCCTCTCAGTCCATTTCTCATTGTTTTTCTTTCTTCGTCCACCGGGCCTCTGTCCTTTCTCCCTCCTTCCAACTCCTGGAGTCCTACAGAGATGACAACTAGGAGAATGTACCAGCACATATGCTGGATCTGGATTGTTTTTCTCATTGTATTGGAGAAAATCCCTTCACATTTGATACACGGGGGAGAAAAAGGCAAGATATTTTTGCTGTAGATCCTTTCAGAAGGTATTGAAAAATAAAGTACAAACACAGATCACGTGGCAACTTTATGATTAAAACCGACACATGGAAAACAGACAGTTTTGAGTGTTGGGCACATCACCAAGTATTCCACGTCAACCCCGTCACCCACCCCATTTCTCGGACCTGCTCCTAGAGGGACCCAGTGCTTCTGCAGAGGAAATCACTCTCACACGGCAAAGATGCATCCAGTGTTGGACAGAGGCGGCAGAACTCCAGGTGAACCGCTGCTGGCTCGTGGGAGGGACATTTATGGTTTTATTAAACACTTGAAAGTCAGGTTCCCAAGAAACTCTCGGTTCTGTGTACCTGTGGGGCATGTCAGGATGTGAAACAGGATCATGAGGACATGACAGAAGCGTGGTGGTGTTTCGTCTTCGGATGGAGGGCGGTGGTGGTTTTCTGGGAGGAGACTGTCTGGGACACCCAGTAGAGAGAGGAATCAAATGGAAGACGTTTAACATTGGTTTCATTCTTGTCTGATAAAAACATGAGATCCCGGAAAAGGTCAGCCACAGGACCGTGAACAAAGTCCCCAGTGAACAAGTTTGAGGTGGGGCTTAGCAGTCCGTTTACAGTTGAGGAAAACTATTTTCGTCACTTGGCCCCAAACCATACCAGGGGAGGAACTTAAAACCCGAGACTACTTGACTCGCCCTGCATTTTTCTGCTTGAAGCCGGATAAAAGGCCTTAAATTTTGGCTGCATCTCTATTTATGTCACAACCACAGCTGCTCCCCAAAATAGCTGCTGCTGGCTGCAAGAATTAAGGGATTTTGTTGCTAACATTTGAGTCCATTTTCTATAGCACTTGAACTGAGTTTCCTTCCCCAAGCTTTGGCGGCCCCAGGTCTGAAAGGAGATCAGGATTCTCACATTAGCACATCAATAGTACCATCAGTTTTGTGGATGGATTTACAAGTCAAGGCTCATCCCAGCAAGAACAAATTTAGCTCCTTATTCTGTTTCGTGGCAGGTGGATGACCCAGAACCCTGTAGCTACCCACCTTCTTAATTATATACCTTTGGAAGTGGTACTGAGGCTGATGTAGAGACCCTTGAAATGAGAGAGAGAGAGAGAGAGAGAGAGAGAGAGAGAGAGAGAGAGAGAGAGAGAGAGAGAGAAAAGAGAGACGCGGACAGCATTCCTTCTGCATTTCTGTGGGACAGACTCAAACCTGGACTGCTGGCCTGGCATTTCATTAGGGTGCCCTCCCCCAAAGTGACAAAGAGAACCCTCGTCAAAGCTATCAAACGCGTTAAAAAAATACAAAAGTTATTTTTCTCCTTTTGATTTGCTATTTACTTGTGACAATATTTGTTAAAAATATTACTTCTGTCTTTGAGAAGAGATCGAGCTCTTCATATAGTATGGAAAAATAAACTCTACTGAACACACAGTCGACATTCCCCACCAGGGCCAGGGGATCTCGGCTTTCGCATCTCCAAATCTCGTCACCAGTGTAAGTAAACGCTCTCGGCTTCCCAGTAGGCAAGTGCTCCTTGCCGTCCTATCCGGTGCGGGACGGACGGAAGGAGGAAAGGAAGTAGCAAAGGCTGAAGCAACATTTTGAAAGGGGAGAATTACAAAATAAGATGCTTTTATTTGCTAACAAAATAAAAGGTAACAAAGTGGTTCCAGGCCCTCCTAAAAAGTCATGGGAAGTCCCCTCCTCTCTCCTGACTACTTACAGCCCTTCTAAACCTTGGTAGATTATTAACGGAAGGGTGGGGCGCCATTTAGGGCAATCCCAGCATCTCTGCAAAGGAGGGCTTAATTCGACACTCAGGATCGTGTGGAAACACTGAGCTGGATGAATGGGAGAAGTCAAGGTTACATAAAAACAGTAAAATGTTTATTTCTTAGAAAAAAAAAAAAAGCGAGGAAGAGGGATTCAAAATGGTTGCGCTCACACTTCCGTCTATGTCTGAGCAAAGCTAGGGTCGCAAGCTTAGTCCGTGATTAAGAACCTATCGGATGGAACAACCTGCTGCCCGCTCCTCCATCGCTCCCGGGAGTCAGGTGGCAACATGCTTTTAATGGACAATGGCTCCTCGGCCGCTTCTGAGCAGAGACACAAGGCTTGCCATAGCAACGACCCCATCTCCAAAGCTCAACACGGCCAATGACCTCGGGAGAGACAGGGAGGAAAGAGAGGGGAAGGAGATGCTTGACTTAGAAGCGGAACTGGTCTAGACGTTTGATATCTGAGTTCACCACTACCTCATCTTATAGAAAATAGGTTGGAGAGCATCTGTAAAACCAATAGTATCTTGAAGGTGAAATCGCAGGATTTTGCTGCATACCTGGACACAAGAGAAGTGAAAAGTTGCAACAAGTTTTAACTAGCAGCAACAAAGAAAGTTCGAGAACAGTTTTTTTTGTTGTTGTTGTTGTCTGTTTTAGCAATATTCCTTTGCAAGTTCATTAAGAGACACTGTAATTTAATGGGGCATACGATATGGAACGATCTTCTTTTGCTAGAGTGCTGTCCGTTGAAGAGAACCGACCTTTGCAAAGATTTCAACTGGGGTGTAACCTATTTACACAGTAGTAGCTCCTGGTCTGAGTGGTAGAATTGGTGCTATGTGATGTCCTCTTCTTCCGAACAATAATCCCGACCCTTGGAGGAAAAAAAGAAAAAGAAAAACATGTGAATGAGAAATGCAAAGCAGAGCCTGCAGTTGTTACTGGAAATCGATTTTCTTTCAGCCTGGATTCTCCTTATAACAGAACCCAGGCTTCATCAGTGACGACTAGGCAAAGAGGAGATGCGTCATAAACACGTGCTGGTTGGCTTTTGACCTCTATATATCTCAAGGCATATAAGTTTTACCAAGCCCCAACTTCATGTTGGTAGGAATTTAGAACAACTTGCATGGTATGTGCAAGACTCATCTTTGCATCGAATGGACGCTCCATCCAATGAGGAAACCGATTTCTCCTTTGGGGATGAACCAGTTGCTTTTGGCTGCTATTTCTGCACTCGGCGCTTACAGTCTCACAGAGTGCGGTGGTGTAATCCAGGGCTGTCTTAGTTTTAATTCACTCTAAAACCATTTTAAAGACAATAAACAAGGACTCGCTGAATCTGCATGACATATCTAGGACTGTGCCCCGTACGTGTGGATGCACCCGGCAGGTGAAGATGCTTTGATGCATTTGCTAACAAAGCAGGCTATTTGAAGGCTTATAGACTGCACGTGACGGTTGCGTTGCGTTTGAATCTATCTTATCCTCTTTCCTGTAGGTTATAAGCTCTATAGAGATGCGGCGGGTGCTGGGCTTTAGCTTCCACGTAGGACCTAGCTGGGTTGTTTTGGTCAAAACATGCTTTGTGGATCTGTAACCTGTCGTGGAAAGAACAGGACAGAAGTACCAACTCAGCTGCATCACCGTGTCCTAGAGAAGGGCTTTATAAAATGTCAAAGGTTATTATTATTTTTGCCTCCTTCAACGTTTTCTTTTTTCCTTGCGATACTGGGAATTGAACCCAGAGGTATTCTGCCACACTTCCAGCCCTATTTTATATTTTTATTTTGACACTAAGTTGCAGACGACCTCACTAAGTTGCTAAGGCTGTTGTTGAACCTGTGATCCTCTTGTCTCAGCAAACTACATATCCTAATTTTGGAAGGGGGGTGGGGTGGGGCATGAAAGATGTTCCTTTAGAAACTGAATTTTCTAAATATCTGGAAAGTATTCCCCAATGTAGAAATACTTAGAGAATAGCAACTTTGCACATATCTATTTCTCAAATGCATTGTGTGTTTTCTTGTCATAGTACTGTTATATTAAAAATATTTCACATTTTCCTAATACTTAAGTGCCATCATAATGAATCGTTATGCCTTGTGGCTGGGTGCTAATCCTACCTCTGTTCTGGATTCTCTTGCTGTATAAAACCTCTTCTGGGCACAGAAACTGGGCAACCAGGGTTCCTGGAAAGAGGGGTACGTACTTAGCAGTCCCTCCCCATGGACGGCCTCCTGTGTGACATTGATTGAGCTTATACCACCCCTAGCCTTGGCCCAGACACTGAGGGGACACTCTCCCAGTCACTGGTTTGAGAGCTAGCGAAGAGACCTGAGGTCCCTGACCACTGGGAGTCTCTTTCTCCAGTGTGGGGAACAGGACACAGAAGAACAACGCTAGAAATGCGGAGTGATGCTTCCCATTTACCCTCAGCTCTGAGGCTGAGAGAGAGGGCTCGAAAAGGATGCTGGGAGCCCAGCTGTGGGGGAGGGGAGAGGGCTCATGGAGTTTTCATGAAGGTTTTATTAAGAAAAGAAAAGAGGACATTGGATAAATTATGGGCTTTGGTTTCCTGGGGATAATCATGGCCTTGGCTCCATAGAGTTGTGATCAGGATTAAGTGGGAAAGGCATAATGTCTAACAGGTTAGTCAGTGGTAGCTACTGCTGTTATTCCTGCTACTACTACTACTACTATTGCATTTGTTGTTGCTATCAACACTGAGTGGGTTCAGGCCTCTGGCAGGGGAGCACAGGCCTCCTTCACTGTGGCTGTTGGGTGAGTGAGGACTGTGGTCACAAGTTGTGATATGACAGAGTCAGGGAACCCTCCTCCCCCCCTCGTCTGTTAAGGCCAGAACTCCCTGTACATGAATAAAGCTTCTATGGCAGGAAGTGAACGCCCTCCATTCTTATATCTCAGTGAGGCAGCACGTCTTTTTTTTTTTTTTTGGTACTAGGGATTTAACCCAGGATCATTCTACCTCCAAATTATACTCCCAGTCCCTCTCCCCCTTTTATTTCTTTGTTTTGAAACAGGGTCTTGCAAGGTTGCTGAGAGTCTCACTATTTGCTGAAGCTGTCCTTGAACCTTCGATCCTCCAGTGCTCTGCCTCCCAAGTACTGGGATTACAGGCATCACCAAGCCCAGCTGAGGCCTCAATCTAAGCAAAGGCTCAGCTAGACAATGTGGGGTTGAGAAGGCATCTCCTCCCTGAAGAAGAACTTGGAAGCAATGACAGACACACGCACACACGCACGTGTGTACGTGTGTGCACCGCTTCCTTATGCATGAGAACTGCCATACTCATTAATAAAGTAGCAGCGTCTCCAACTCTAAATGGGCTACAGATTTATGCAGCCAAAGAACCATTTCGAGTCTCCTGCTGCCAGAGGGAGAGCTCTCCCATGCCACCTTTTGATGGACGAAGCTGACTAAACCCTTTGCATAAACACAACACTCTAACTTTCATTGCCTGGGTATTTGTTCCTCTACATTGTTATAATTATGGCTAGAAGGAAGAGGAAGGAAACACACGTTGGTGACTTTGCAGACACCATTTCATTTATTATTCATATCCATGCAGCAGGGTAGGAGTACAGCCCTGTTACTTGTGGGGGGATCTCAGAAAGGCCCAAGGCCACAGAGCTAACCCTGGCCTTTTTCTCTTATGACCGTAGTGACTTGATAACTAAATGCAAATTCAAATCAGTTTTGTTTTAGTTATTCTCACCTGTCACCAGCTCTGAGAGCCAAATATTTTGGTAATAAAAAGCACTGAATCCAAACACGAGGAAGGTAAGAGCTACCATATGTCCACCCAGGTCCACTCTAAGTGATCTGTAAGGACTGCTAGTGGGGGCCACCGTCTCTGCGTCACATGGAGGCCCATGGGGTAGGACAGGGAGCTTGCTTCTGTAACATGACTTCATGTCTCATTTAAATTGTTAAAGAACTGGGCTAAAAAGAGAACCTTAAAACCTTCAGCTGTCAGAAGGCAGGAAGTAGGAGTGAGCCGGCTTGGGAGATACACAGCAATTCTCTCAGCTGGAGCATGCCCTCCCCGCTTCAGGGCACCCAAAATGGAAGCCTTTGTAAAGACGTTTTTCACAATTAGAATCGGGAACTGTTAGTCACAATCCCACCCTTGTGCAAAGGACTCCCTGAAAGATCCCCAGGAGGCCCCACAAGCGGCAAGAATGGAAACTCCTAAGGATGCGGACAAGGAAGGATTGTTTGATAGAACCACAGTGGGCTTTGGGAACAGACTCAGAAAACCCTAAGGGGCTCTGGCCTGCGAGAATTTTTGGATCTTGCCTCCTCTGTTTACAGGCTTGGGTTATTTGTATTGCTATTTTGCTTTAAATGCAAAGAAGTTTATGTTAACTCAGAACATTCTAAGGTAAGGATTTTTCGTTTACTTGTTGAAGTGTCTAAGCTGTGAGTTAGGGATATTAAGGACAGCAAAGGGAAACACAGTGTCTTAATTTTCAGCTCCCTTAGGTTAAAGGGAAACAGCTCAAAGAGCAACTTCAAATAAAGAAACAGTTCCTCCACTGCGCCTAAAGTACTTTTTAAAATTCAGGTTTAAAATAGACAAATAGCTTAGGACTGTCCACCCAAGTACAGGTGTGACCTTAGTCATAGAAGGAGTCCTTAGTCCCTTTCTGTAGACACGTAGGCATTCAGCCTAATATACACCACTTCAAGCATAAAACCTCCAGTCACAAACTGAGCATTTTCCCATTGGGTAGCCTAGACGAAAGTTCCAGAAAGTTCCGGAGAGGAAGTGTCGCATCTCGGTGTCCTCAGCTCTAAAATGGGAATGATAAGCTCTAACTTGCTGAGTCGCTGTATGAATGAGAAGTAATGCGTGTAAGGTGTGTAGCGAATCGAGGCACAGGGTGGATGCTTATTAAGCTACAGCTTTCATGATGATATTGAAAAATGAGACCAACTGACCCGACTTGTTGGTGAGGAGCTGGGCCTGGGGCAGTCTATTACATCCACAGCTTTGAGCAAGTCAGGCGGCACTGGGCCGAGGTTCTGTTCCTCCTCCTCCTCCTCCTCCGAGGCCACTCCCCGCCCCAGCCCCCTCTGCACCCATGATTTCTCACTTTCTAGATCTCTGCTCAGCAGCCACCTCATGGTCTTCCCCGAACACCCTGTATAAAATAACACTTCTTACCCTGTTTCATTCTTATTTATATTACGTATTACTGCCCTGCATCACCACCAGTACCACCACCACCACCACCACCACCACCACCATCATCATCATCATTTCCTACTGGGGATTAAATCTACCAGGGGCATCCTACCTCTGAACTACACCCCTAGCCCTTTTTATTTTGAAACAGAGTCTCACTAGATTGCAGAGGGTCTTGCTAAGTTGCTGAGGTTGGCCAAAAACCTGTGATTCTCCTGTCCCAGTCTCCCACGTACTGGGATTACAGGTGTGTACCGCCATGTCTAGTTTACTCTGCATTATTAACATACTGACTTCCTTCTTAATTGGTTATCTCTCCCATGAACAGAAGTTCTGAATGGTCAGGAGTTTTTATTCATGGCTCCTTAGGATAGTGTCAGCAACGTGCCAGATGTTCAATAAATATTTGTTGAATAAGAGGATGGATGAAAAATACTTAGAGAATTTTGCAATTCTGGAGTTCAGAGGGGACCTTGAGGTTTTCCTATCTACCTCTCACTGGACGGAGGATGGGCCTCCATTGACTATAGTTTAGACAGAAAGCCTTCTCTTTTCTTCTTAAACATGCTGGATATTTTCCGAAGAAGCCTATGAAACTGATAAAACAGCAGAGCCCAAGTCCTGCCTCTCTGCAGCGTCCAGAGAATGCCTGGTCTTTGGAAACAGAGGTGTCTTTCCACACCAAGAGCAACTGTGGTTCCTTTATCTTGGACTCACATGGTTTCTACCTAGGTCTTCCTCCTTTGAATGTACAACATTTTCCACGATCTTTTAAAAATTGATCCATCAAAAACAAACAAACAAAACAAAGAAAGGAAGGAAGGAAGGAAGGAAGGAAGGAAGGAAGGAAGGAAGGAAGGAAGGAAGAAAGAAACAAACAAGCACCCTCTACCAGTACAGAATAAGATATCCCACAAATACAGCTTAAGCTATCAATCACCACACACACAGATTCCAAGAGAAGTGATGTGCTAACCCTAACAACAGTATAACAGAATGTAAAACTGAACTTTTGCAAAGTGCAAGGAGGGGAAGATAAATATTTAAGCCTCAAAAGAACAGAAAAAGGCCGGGCGTGGTGGCGCACGCTTGTAATCCCAGCATTTGGGAGGCTGAGACCGGAGGATCCGGGTTCGCGGCCAGCCTCAGCTACCTAGTGAGGCACTCCGCAACTTAGTGAGACTCGGTTTCAAAATAAAGAATAACAAAATAGGGCTGGGGGTGTAGCTCAGAGGTAGAATGCCTCTGAGTTCAATCCCCAGTACCACCAAAAAAAAAAAAAGAACAGAAAAAGATCACAAACTGGGTGTGGTGGTATACACCTCTAAGCCCAATACTTGGGAGGCTAAGATGGGAGGATCTCAGGTTCAAGGCCAGCCTCAGCACTCAGCAACTGTTTTAAAATATAAAATAACAAGGGACTGGAGGCATAACCTAGAGGTAGAATACCCCTGGGTTCAATCCCTAGTAACACACACACACACACACACACACACACACACACACACACACACTCACAAAGAAAAGTAAAAATATTAATACATCTGAGCATGTAAAAATGAAATTTTGCATGTCAAAGATAATATGTGTAGCTTATAATATGCAAATGACGAAAGCTATAAGAAATGCTTATATAAAAAATACAAAAAGAAGAAGAGGAAGAAGATCCAGTGAGAGGGAAAAATGCAAAAAGTGAAAAGTAACTCAAAACAAAAGCCTGAGGCAGGAGGATTGTGGGTTCTCAGCCAGCCTCAGTCACTTGGCAAGTCTCAGCATAGAAAACATAAAATAGGGCTGGGGGTGTAGCTCAGAGGTAGAACCCCTGGGTTCAATTCCAAGTGCCACAAATAAATAAATAAGACCCTAAAACACACAAATAGAAAATGATCTGCTTCAGTAATCAAAAATAAAAATGGAGCCAGGTGTAGGGGCACACCTTGTAATCCCAGTGACTGGGAGGTTGAGACAGGAGGATTGCAGGTTTGCAGCCAGCTTCAGCTACTCAGTGAGGCCCTCTGCAACTTAGTGAGACCCTGTTTCCAAATAAAGAATAAAAAATAGGGCTGGATGTGGAGCCCGGAGCTGCACAGTACTGCAAAACAAAACAAAACAAAAACAAATGGAAGTAATTAGAAATTTAAAAAAATAGCAAGACTCCACTCCTGAGAGTGTACAAGAAAAAGCAACTCTCATATGTTGCTGGTTGCACTGTGAAATGGTACAGCTGCTTCAAAAAGCAGTTTGGCGATACATATGAAGAGTCCTGAAAAGATTCATGTCCTTTATTATAGCAGAAATCAGAATAAAAATAAAATAAAGATAAAGTATATGACTGGAGGTGGGCCTGGGGACCGACTCTAAGCAGCAGGATCCAGAGTTGATTAAGGTGATGGAAATGCTGTAAAACTGGATTGTGATGATGATGGTCACAGGATTGGGCAAATTTACTAAAATTCATTGAATTGTGCAAATAAAATGAGCAAGTTTTGTGGTATGTAAATTATGCCTTCATAAAATTTTTACACATACACACACACACACACACACACACACACACACACAGTGTATGCAGTGCTGCCTCCTCCCTCCCTCTCTCTCTCCTTCCCTCCCTTTTCTTGTACCTAGGGATGAAATACCACTGAGGTACTTCCCCAGCCCTTGTAATTTTTTTTATCTGAGATGGAGGTCTTGCTAAGTTGGTGAGGTTGGCCTCGAATCTATAATCCTCCTGCCTTAGTCTCCTGAGTATCTGGGATTACAGGAGTGCAACACCACATCCCACACTGCAGCCCTTTTTATCAGGCCTGAAAAAAAAAAATCAATCTAATATCCCAAAGAGAAAATGGTTACTAAGGTACAGTCCCTGACTGTCTACTACCAAACAAACAAAACCCAGCAGGACTCTGCACCCACCGCGTCCCAATCGGGCAGGTCCTGGTCACACACCACCATGCTTTCGAATCCATCATCTCCCGCCTTCCCGACTTGGCCACTGCTTCTTTACGATCTGGTTCCAGTATCACGTCCAGGGGAATCTCCCCCAGATGCTCCAGGGAGAAGCAGTGTCTTCCCCTCCCATTGGCCCTTCCACCATACCACTGTGTTGTGGAATAATTTTGGGCCCAAACATCTGCCTCCCTTACATGAGGGGCCAGGAAATGTTTCCTGTCCGTCTTTGTCTCTTTGATACCTAATGGAGTCCGTGTGTGGCCCACATTACAAGGCTTAGGAACACTCTTTGGAGAGGGCAGAGCTGGGGCGGGGGCAGGAGATGGCTGAGCGCTGTTAGACAGGAAGCATCCTGGTACTTGGGGAAGAAAAGGAAGCTGTCAACATTTTGCAGGTCATGCTGAAGATTCCCCCGCCCCCCATGTTTTTTTTTTTTTTTTAAACAATTCACCTGATGAAGGATTTTGTGCCAAAGTATCAGCAGAGGCCAGGCCCAGCCCTCACTGACCGCTGGGAACTCACGGGGAGGAGAGCAGGATTGCAAGGAGGGGGACGGAAGTTGATACTAGAGTCCCGTGGTCCATTAGTATCATTTTTATTTATTTAAGTAACACCTACGTGAACCAAATAAGGAATCATGTCTGCTCTCTTTCCATCAGGCACGGTCAAATGTTTTAAACGATCCTCTGCTGCCATCACTGAGTTATGGGTTAAAGCACCTCTTAGGCACAGCAATGGAGGCAGAGAACTAAATAGTCCAGGCAAGGGTCTCATGTTTAGAGAAAGCAAATATGGAGTCTTGTAATGAAGGCTCACGAAAGAAGTTGGTATTGTGGTGCTGGGCATTGAACTCAGGAGCGTTCTACCTCCGAGTTACACTCCAGTCTTTTTTATTTTTTTAAACAGTTGCTGAGGCTAGCCTTCAACCTTCAATCCTCCTGTCTCAGCCTCCCTAGGACTGGGATTACAGGTGTGGGCCACCACACCTGGCTCAGAAGATGATTTTAAAGAGGCTCACTTCTGGCTGGCACTAGTTGTTACACTTGTCATAAAACAGTCCCTTATTTGTTGACTGACTGGTAAACAAACTGAAAAATCCATCCTCTTCTGTTTTGCCTATCTGGATGACAGTGGGAACCCCTGTCAGTTTCTGGCCTGTGCGTTGTTTTGGTTTTCCTATCTGTTGTCTACTTCCTGCACACGACTCCTCTCCCTCTGCTCTTTCTAACTGTAGGCTGAGTCTCTTGTTTCTTTTTGTTTTCCTTCCTTCCTTCCTTCCTTCCCTCCCTCCCTCCCTCTCATCCTTCCTCTTTTTTTTTTTTTTTTGGTACTGGGGATTGAATCCAGAGGCATTTTATCTCTGAGCCACATCCCCGGCCCTTTTTAAATTTTTTTGCTACAAAATAGGGTCTCACTAGGCTGCTGAGAGTCTTACTCAATTGCTGAGGCTGGGCTTGAACCTGCAATCCTCCTGCCTCCGCCTCCTAAGTGCTGGGATTACAGGTGTGTGCCACCACACCTGGCTTCTGAGTCTCCATTTCTTGACTTACTGGTACCCTTCCTCAGCTGCCTTTATGCTGCCGTACTGTGGGACTCCTCTACTTTCTAGATGGCAAAGACCATTTTGATGAATACAGCACCACTTCCCCCTCTGAATTTCAGTGCACAGATTTAACAGTCACCTCTCTTCTCTGCCTACCTAATACCTTTGTTTCCAACCTGTTCCTCCACGTATCACTACCCAGAGACAACCACAGATCCAAGTTTCTAGGAGAACCTGGACATCCCTGAACCAGGGGTACAGGGACAGAATAACCTCACTCTACAGCTGGAGCATTAGTGAGCCACTAGGCAGAATCCGGAACCAGCTCGATGAAGAGGAGGCTGGAGAGTGTCCCCAGGGGCTGCCAGGCTGCAAGGCTGCATCTGTCCACATCTTCCTCCAGCGGCTGGAAGTGTCCGAGTGTCATGGACCACTTTGCAGAAGCATTTCCATTTCTGGCCCGGTGGCAATTTATAACAATAGTTTTAAACGCCAAAGAAAAGCAAAATAATTAGCTGCCCTGTTAAAGTCTCCTCCTCTGGCTTACTTCATTAGAAAAAATCAATCGAGGCATTAATGGCTGTCTCTGTCTCTAACGAGCTTTGTTCTAATTAGACTTGCACGGTATTATTTCGGTTGGAAAAGGGTCTGGTTGGTAATGAGCAGTGGAGTGTGACCGCCTCTGACTGTGTCTTTGACCATATATAGGAACAATTGCCCGAGAATACAGCAGTGACAACAGCCCCGATATATGTGGGCTTTTCATTTCTGGGCGAGAATAAGTATTAACTAAACAGCTTTAAAGCCCCCTACGAAGTGTTTATTATACTCGGGCCTCCATTTTACCAACAGTAAGGAGGGTAGTTTAGAAATTCTAAGGAACATAATTTTCCAGCTGTAGCTGATGTTGGCTCTTGGATGACTTCAATGAGGCTCCAACCCAAGAAGAGACCGGCAGGAATGGGGATACAGAGGGATGTCCAGGCTCTCTGGGGCCATCTTGGATTGATGCCCTAAAATAGGGATTGGCAGACTTCCTTTGGAAAGGTCAGAGAGTGTGTATTTTAGACTTTGCTTTTCGCATGGTCTCTGCTGCAACTCAAGCCTGCAGCCTTAAGCAGAAAAGCAGCCCTAGATAAAAGTGAACCAACCAATCAAACTTCACTTGTGGACACTGAAATTTGAATTTCATGTAATTTTTTCACACGCCGCAAAATCTTCTTCTGTTTTCTTTCCCCAACTGCTTAAACTTGTACAAACCATTCCTGTCTTGTGAGCTAGATGTGGCTTTGCTGTCATAATTGGCTTACCCCTGGCCCAGAAAATAGAACCAGCACCAGTGGATTCAAAGGTCAAAGTGGCTCCAGGGTTTTGTCCTCTCCCTAAGAGAGCAGGGAGTTGATTTCCATTCCCGGAGAGATTTTTCCCAAGATAGAGCCAGAATTCTGCAAAATGTCATCTCATAAATTGATCGTATTTCACAAACAAGAAGGCAATTGAAATCAAAATTCAATTTTAAAATTCACAACTCCAATGAATGGAATTTTCAAGTTTCACTTGAATCTCTTGTATACGACTACCACTTTTATGTGGTTTCAAGCCTACGATCGACATAATTTTCATTTTTTTGCTTTTTTCTTTCTTTTTTTTTTTTTTTTTTTGCGGTACTAGGGATTGAACTCAGGGGCATTCTACCTCCAAGCTACACCCCCAGCCCTATTTTTTATTCTTTATTTTGAAACAGGGTCTCACTAAGTTGCGGAGTAGTTGCGGAGTCACTAGGTAGCTGAGGCTGGCCTCGAACCCGGATCCTCCGGTCTCAGCCTCCCGAATGCAGGGATTACATGCGTGCGC
Source organism: Graphiurus murinus (assembly GCA_004027655.1). Taxonomy (NCBI): domain Eukaryota; kingdom Metazoa; phylum Chordata; class Mammalia; order Rodentia; family Gliridae; genus Graphiurus; species Graphiurus murinus. The sequence continues at coordinate 138,561 of PVLC010001056.1, forward strand.
CACCATGCCCGGCTCATTTTGCTTTTTTCGCTTAACATTTTTTTATAACAATGTTCCCTATTGCGACTCAGTTTTTAAAATGATAAGTAGGTATTCCTTAAATAATTCCAGGCAATTTGGTGGACTTATTCAAAGAGATATCTTAATTAGTGTTGTCTCAAATGTAAGAGTTAAGATTCAAATACCACTTCCTTGCCCCCAAGCCAGCAAATCTGGAACAAATTCACTTGGTAGACTGGGGCCTCATGGGTCTCTCCTCCCTCCCTCCCTCCCTCCCTCCCTCCCTCCCTCCCTCCCTTCCTTCCTTCCTTCCTTCCTTCCTTCCTTCCTCCCATCGTCTTTGTTTTCAGAATAAGAAGCACGCGCTGCAGCTATTGGTGGGAGGTCCCTGCCTGTTGAAGGCAGAGGCCCATGGATTAGCCAGAGAGGAGGGAGACAGGCCCAGGGGGCAGTGAGGAGTGGGTTTCCTGGGTTCCCAGCTGGGAAGAACATTTTTGCTTGGCTTCTTCTTGCAGAGCCTGGCTAAAGTGGCCAAGCTGCATGCATCCCAGAAGAGGAAGGGAAGCAGTGTCTGTGGGACTTCGTAATGGATCCCGCAGCATCCACTGGCCTGATGAACCCAATGTGTTTCCTGGGAATGAAACACATCCTGAGAGGACGATAATTAAAGAGGCCTGGACGATACAGGAGGGGCTGGGCCGGGAGCATTGCCTAGACATGTGGAGACTCTTCAGATTGGTTTTGTGTCCTTCCCTTCCTTCCCTCTCTCCTTCTCTCCCTCCTTTCTTTCTTTGTTGGCACTGAGGATTAAACCCAGGGGCAATCTGCCTCTGAGCTACACCACCAAGCCCTGGTTTTTTTTTTTTTGTTTGTTTTTTTTTTTGCGGTACTGGGGATTGAACTCAGAGGCATTCTACCTCCGAGCTATACCCCCAGCCCTATTTTTTTATTCTTTATTTTGAAACAGGTTCTCACTAAGTTGCAGAGGGCCTCACTAAGTTGCCAGGACTGGCCGTGAACCTGCAATCCTCCTGTCTCAGCCTCCCAAGTACTAGGATTATAGGTGTGCTCCACAATGCCTGGATAACTTAATGGTTTATGAAGTGCTGCTTAAATTAAGAGATGTCACCCATATGACTAACTGGCCAATAAGAACGGCACATCCTGGAGGTCAGGCAATTGGACTGCATCTGTGGCTATAACCATGAAACAGATGTGACCATGGAAACAGGTGTGATCACAGATGAAATCTAAAACAGCAACTTAGTGAGGCCCTCAGCAACTTAGGGAGACCCTGTTTCACAATAAAATGTAAAAAGGGCTGGGGGTATAGCTCAAAGGTAGAATGCCTATGGGTTCAATTCCCAGAACCAAAAAAAAAAAAAAAAAAAAGAGAGAGAGATTCCAGAATGGAGTGGTATATGATTATACAGCTCTCCAATCCTCCAATAATCAACTTAGAAAATATGATAAATATGATGAGATAAAATATGTTGGTATTTCTCTTGTGGATCTATTTAGAAAATGCAACTAAAGTGAGGCCAGTTCAGAAGTGTCAGGTCCAAGTATGCTTTCTCCAGGAATGGAATAGATTATGCCTCCAAGCAACAGAATTTCCAAGAGAGAAATAAAGTACCCCAGAAACAGCAGGAGACCTCAGAATAAATATTTCGAGAAATGTGCAGAGCATGACACTCCTCACACTTCCTTCCCGATTGATAAAATGGGCAGATCTCAAGCTTTTTGCTACAGAGGCAGATGAAAAAGTTGGGAGTAAATTGGATAAGATACTTTCTAAAGTTCTTTCCAACTCAAAAGGCGATGCTTCCAGATTAGCAGCTCCCTCAAGCAAGAATCCTCTTCTTTAATTCCTCATTTTGCACTTCCTCAGGCCCTGGTTCATTTCTGGGTCCAGAAAACACATTCAAGTTAAGCTTATTAAAGGAATCAAGGAAGCCAGCCTCTCCATTTGTATGATTTTGTTGAGTCGCCTTTCCTAACTTTGTGTTGTTGTTATACCACAAGCATTTTGAGGTTGGTATTCATGCATATTTTTAAAAAAGGCTTATAAAAGCAAGTTTAAAAAAAACCATAGGAATTAAAAAAAAAGTATGAAGACTCCAGAAAAAATTATAGATAAGGAATTCAGCTATATCCAAGTCACACACTCACTGAGTCATTCTGTAATCACAGCCTGAAGCAAGTGCAGGTGACTGAATGGATCTCTAAGTATTCACAAGACTCTTAAGTTCTGAACGTGATTCTACTGCAGAGCAGGGAGGCGGATCCAAGTGCCGAGAAGTATCCTGTTCTAATGCTCCATCTACAAGGAGATACTTCTCCCACAGGAAGGCACTTGCTTAGGCCAGACCTGAGCTAAATTCTGCATTTTCAGTTTCAGTCTTAGCCTCCATCCCAGTAATCCTTCATGTATAAATGGTTTGGATGATACGGACACAGACAACTTCAGCCAAGATAAAAGTTACCGATTACAGAATATCTACAACATAGCAAAAAAGAGTGCTAGAGACTACCTGTATTTTTTTCTTCCATATCTCAGTCAAGTTAGTATTCTTACCCAAATTTTACTGATGAGGAAACTGGGGATCGGAGAGTTGAAACAATTAGCCTGGGGTCATCTGGTGAGGACTGGAGCCAGTTGTTGGATTTGGCTCAGGTTTGAAGCCCAGGTGCTTTCTCTTGCAACAACCAGCCTCCTTCCCGGGACCTCTGTCATGTAGTTTCCTTGCAATGTACCTGCTGTGTAACCATTGTGCTGATCCAAGTTGTACCAGCATCACCTATCACAATTAGCCCTTTACTATCGGCTCTTCCTGATTACATCTTCATCCTTCATGTGCTTTTGCTTCTGTTTGAAGCCCATGGTCTTTTTGGGGGGAGGGCATCTTACCTCTGAGCTACACCCCCAGCATTTTGTTTATTTTGAAAAAGGGTCTCATTAAGTTGCTAAGGCTGTCCTCGAACCTGCCACCTTCCTATCTCAGCCTCCCAAGTACTGGGATTACAGGTACACTACCAGTGGTCTAATTTGCACCATCCAGTGTTTAAAAAAAGTCTCTTACGCCCTGGTGTTAGATTCTAGGGGAACAAAGACAAGTGAGGCCCAATTCTCATTCTTATGGATATATTTAATGTTTCCAGTCCTTTTAGATGTTCTTCAATAATATAGCAAAAGTTACCACGATTGTCACTCTATCTCAGAGTGTCAGTCTCTGCAGGGCTGAAACAATGCTCATGGCTGCCAAACCCAAAGAGCGGCAGGGCCAAGGGGAAGCAGGGGAATGGAAGGCCAAAGCAGAGTACGGGAAAGGAGAAGCTGGGAATGAGACACGCTGACATGCGGCTGCTCTGCAGCTCTAGGTGGTACCTTGGGCCACTTTGCCTGCCCAGTGGCAAAATGAACCCATTCCCTGACTGTGCCATGCACTGGTATTGAGTTCAGAGGACCGTGGGCCATGCCTCGCTCTCCCTCTGGAAATGGCAGGTTTTTATTTGCATTTGGGACCACATTGCTTTAGAACTTGCGCTCTTCTCCTCTTGCTGCTCTCTAAAGAACCAGGCTGATAGAACGTCAAGAATACTCTGCAAGCCCTCCAGGAAAAAGAAAGTGAGCAGAGGCCAAGGACATTTCTTTCAGGCTTTGGGCTTGATTTGTTCTCCCTGCCTGCATCACCTACTCCTATTAGCAGATGGGAAGGTGAGGATGCTTAAGACCAGAGTTGCCCACACAGCACCAGTGGTTCCTACACCAGGGTCGCCACCACCATGATCCAAAAGTTGTCTGCATGAAGCAAGGCAGTAGAGATAAAAACGAGACAGGACGGAGTCACATCCATCCTTGCCCTTGGTTATCATTGATTTAATTTGGCCGACACATGAGGAGAGGTGCACGTGGAAGACAGAGAAAGCAAGGAAAAGGAGATGAAGGGAGAGGAGACACAAAGGAGAGTTTGGTTGTTAGCAAAAGCAAGGTCATGGTATGTTTGGTGTGGAGAAGGAATTGTTTCATGCAATGGTAGGGCATGCAATGTTCTTTAGGATTGGATGCAAGAGTCCCAGGTTTGCTGGAGGGCATCCATCACTCAAGGGCATGGAGGAAGTCTTCAAACACAGCTCCAGAAAGTAAAACCCATCACATGGCCGCATGTGCAAAACATTACATTTGTTTCTATAGCGACTGTGAGGTTAGACTCTGCAGGAGTCCTTCGTACCTAGAGCCCAGGTATTAGCTTTTTTGTCACGGTGACATGGAGGACAGACTTATTTGGGCTCAGTGCATGGCAGGCCAGATCCAAGGCAGGAAACTTAGGGCGGCAAGGCATGGTGAAGAACTGCTCATGGCAGCTAGAAACAGAGAGAAGAATCAGAGAAAAGAACCAGGGACAGATGCAGTCCCCAAGGCCATACCCCCAGTGACTTCCCTCCTCCAGCCACTCTATCTGCCTGTTACCACCTAGTAAATCCACTTAAATTATTAATCCATCAATGGCTCTATTCCTTGATGAGATTAGAACCCTGATCCAATTATTTCAACTGGATGTTTTTGCATTGCCAAATATGTGAGTCTTTCTGTGAGACAATCTATATTCAAATGGTAACAACAGACCAACATCACAGTTCATAAATATATCACTGTCTTCACCAAATGGACAGCAAACATCTTCTGACACACTGACTCTGGACAAGGGTCAGACTGACCTGACGTGACATTAAAAGAAAGAGCCCTTGAAGTAAATTTATAAGTGTAGACATACTCTGATCTTTCTCACCAAGTAGATTAGTTCTGGGGTCAAGGGAACCTGGCCACTTCAGGAACCTACATATTTTCTAAGTGTAAATGGTTGTTGGAAAGATGAAGAGGTCTACAGATAAACCTCTTTTAAGATCAGCTGATTTTAAATCCACATACTGCTCTTTCCCAGATATTTCCTCAAAGTGTCACACTGAATAATTCCAATCAACCAAGCCAGAGTCTCAAAATCATACAGGAATACGGGAAGATACAGTAGGCATCCTGATGGCTCAGCCTTAGGAGCATTCTGAACTGTTTTTAAGAAGAAGAAAGAGAAATGAAAAACGAAGGAGAATGAGTTTGCGTGAAGTCATCTGCTTAGATGACTCAGATTCCCAATCCTCTTTAAAGCCAAAGACTTATATGTATAAAGTCGCCATCTGGCTCATGGGGGCAGCCGGGGTCTGGATAAGAGGGAAGCAGGTGAGTGAAACTCACCCTAAAGAAATCTACACGCTCCTTCCTAGGGTCCTTGAACAGGCTCCATGGAGTTATGAAACCCTGAAATTATAGTTAAAAATTTTGGGTACGTAATACTATGTTCATTTTTATGGGGAGAATCTTCATAATGTTTAGAAGATTCTAAAAAGATGCCCAAGGCCCAACAAAGTTCAAGAAGCCTTGTATCAGAAAAACTAGCCAGATGTAGCTGGCGTTGCACTGAGCCATTCTTTATTTAATATTCAAGGGCTACTTTGCTAGAGCAAAGGACTCTTTAGTCATTGGTTGGGTCCTTGCATCCTCGCGAAGAAAAATATACATCCTTGTTTGTGCTTACAGAAGATACTACAATTGAATTTGCTTCCTTTTCTGTTTCTTACAAGTATACTGATACGTACAGTGGAAAGTGTACCTTAAAATCTGAAGTTACCTATACTTAATACTATATACTCAGAAACTCCTCTGTGGGCTCATTTTTTAATCTAGATGCCTGCTTTCTCCTCAAGATGCGCTGAACGACTGGAGTTAGAAAATCACCATCTTGCGTTGCAGCAAACTGCCATTTTTCTTGAAGCTGCAAATTTAGGCACATGCCAGCACTTCAAATAAGGTTCTAGGAGCCTGCGTCTTGTTAAGCACAGTCACAAGTGCAGATTCCAACGGAATTAATGGTTAGGTATCAGAGTAAAAAATAAAAGAAATGAGGTGGCCCCCACTGGTTCAAAGTATTTATACTCTCCAAGAGGAAAAACCAAACTAACAAGAGACTGTAAAGCTCCTTTGAACTTCCATCGCTCTTCTGACCACATGTCTGCCTCGGTCATCTCCGGATACAGCACAGTTTCATGGCCTTCTCTGTGCCAGCACAGTGGAGTGGCACAAGTGTCCCAGAAGCTGTCCCTCCTGCCTGGTCACTTAGGAGGCAAATACTTGTGTTCAGTACCAGAGGACATGAACCTCAGCACCATCAGGGGTTGGGGTATGGATGGTGGTGAGGGGTAATGGACTTATTTTAAAATGCAAAAATAATGCTGTATTATTTATTTATTTTTATATTTTTATTGGCGTATTGTAGTCTCGCATCATATTGTAGTTCAGCGTGGTATGATAGCGACATACATGCATGCAGCGCTTGGTGAGCTTCCCCCTTCTCCATACATGATACTGAGATTGGCATTGGTAATTTCATATTTGTATATAACATCGGTTTTTAAAGAAACTCACTTTAAAAACTGAACTCACCAAAGCAAAGGACTATTTCCCATTTGTTTTGTATCCCATATTTCCTATCTTTTTTTTTTTTTTTTTTTCTGAAAAGCTAGCATCATGCATGCTACTCAGCAGGTGCCAAATCAGTTCTGTAAACTGCATTTTCTTGGAGGGGAGGGTCACTATTAACTTTTTAGAAAACTGTCCAACTGGGGTGGAAAGGGGAACTCAATTCTGAACTGTGACAACCTCTGAAGTAGAGTAGTTCAAAATAAGTACAGCCCGGCTCGGTGGCGTGCACCTGTAATCCTAGTACTTGGGAGCTGAAACAGGAGGATTACAGGTTCAAGACCAGCCTCAGCAACTTAGCGAGGCCCTCAGAAACTTAGTGAGACCTTGTTTCAAAGTAAAAAATAAAATAGAGCGAAGGGTGTTGCTCAGAGATAGAATCTCCCTGGGTTTAATCCCCAGTACCAACGAAATAAAATAAAATAAGTAAGTACGTTTTATTATGAATGTTCAACCATCTAACAGTTCTAGTTTCAGTATCCCAATGGCACTTTTGCATCTATTTTGAGGAACACAAAGTAGAGGGGTTTTTTTGTTTGTTTTTGTTTTTGTGGTACCAGGGATTGAACCCAGGGGCATTCTACCTCCGAGCTACACCCCCAGCCATATTTTTTATTCTTTATTTTTTGAAACAGGATCTCACTAAGTTGTGAAGGGCCTCACTAAGTAGCTGAGGTTGGCTGCGAACCAATGATCCTCCTCCTTTCTCAGCCTCCCAAGTACTGGGATTACAAGAATGCACCTTCATGCTGAGATTTTTGCTTGGTATCCAAAGGTGAACGTTGAGAGGAAAATTCAAACCATGCCCTACAAATATTCAATAAATGTAAAGGTGATTCAAGGAAGGGTAGGCTCACATCTCCACAGTCTGTTTCATTTCTTAACAGTTTAAGGAGAGAAAAAAGGAATTCCTGGACCTTTCTGGGAGAGATGCACTCTTAAAACTCAATTCTTCTCAGCATGACTCAAACTCTCAGCAGGAAGCTCCAGGTGAGTTTAATCTTTCTCTTTTTAAAAGCTCAACCCTATAAAAACCTAAAGAACAAATTTGAGTTGCATTTATGGTTGTCCTCATGCGAACCTTGACTGAAGAAATATTCAGCCAAGGTAAAAGCCCAGGGAAACAATTTGGAAGAATCCAGGTTTTGATTTTGGCTATAACAACTATGGCAATGAATATGTTAAATCAAAGACCTAAATGAAGAAGCAACATTCTAATTTTTGGAGGCGTAATGTTTAAATGAGAATATAGGAGAGCATATTCAAAATATTCACAGGAATGAACTTTAAGGTAAGAGAGGGGAAACAGGAAAAGTATGGCTAGAAAGGATAGAACACTTCCCTGGAAATCAGCTGGGTGCACGTCAGGTGAAGCAATCGTTTTCCTTTAAATATAAATGTATTTAGGCTGAGGGTGTGGCTCAGAGGTAGAACATTTGCCTAGCATGCACCATGCACAAGGCTCTCGGTTCAATCTCCAGCACCAGTACCACCCCACCGCCACACAAACAACAACAACAACACACACACACACACACACACACACACTGGTTTCTATCATGGGAACACTGTTTATCATGTTGAATCTACAAATGCTCCTTTGCCCAGGGAAGTTTCTATCCAATAAACCATCAAGTTATAAATTTGTTTTTGTTGTGCTAAACACATTATGCTCTATATCCTGGATATAAAAGGGAAAAGGGAAACCAGATTTCAGATAGCAGCAATGAACTTCAATTTGAGTAAAAGGAGGGACGCTAGAATTTCAATGATGGAATCATGCTAGAAAGAGATTAGATCATTTTAAACCCCTTGTCAGAGTGTGTAAATGTTGTTTAAAAGATGATTTAAAATTCAGGTTTCATTTTTTTTTCTAGTCTACCCCTAACTACTTTGCATATCCTTTTATTGCCAAAATGCTGGGGGTGGGGGGTGGGGAGATTCCAAACACACAGAAAAGGAAAGGATCTTTATCATTACAGTGGGAACAAAATATTTCTTTTTATGCTACTCTTTACTAAAACAAAATGCTATCAGCAAGCTGAACAGCTTTTAAGCCAATATGTGAAACTTGGTAATTGCTCCTGGATGAAGTTTGCAATCTGAAAAGTCATGCTTAAGCCAAAATTTCACTGAAAATAAAAAAAATTGCTCTTAAATATTTATGCATAACCAGGGAACGCCATATATTAAACTAGCATTTTAATTCATTATCCAGCTCTACTTTTCATATTGGTGGTATATGCTGGCCTCTTACTGGAGCAGAAGATTACACAATTATTCTTTCAGGGGTCTACTGACAAATCTGAGACCTTTTGTATCTTTAATTAAGTGATATATATGTATATATATTACAACATAGTAGTTCATGAAGAACTGCTCAGAAAAAAGATCCACAAAAAGTAAGAATAGAAATAAAACTTAAAACTAAAAAGATTGTCAAACTGGCCTGAAAACATTTTAACCATAGTGCAGTATGTTCTGAATTTGGGATGTTAGTCTTTTTTTTTTTTTTTTTTTTTTGCGGTACTGGGGATTGAACTCAGGGGCATTCTACCTCCGAGCTATACCCCCAGCCCTATTTTTTATTCTTTATTTTGAAACCGAGTCTCACTAAGTTGCGGAGTGCCTCACTAGGTAGCTGAGGCTGGCCGCGAACCCGGATCCTCGGTCTCAGCCTCCCGAATGCTGGGATTACAAGCGTGCGCCACTACGCCCGGCTTTTTTTTTTTTTTTTTTTTTTTTTAAAGAAAGTTCACAAATTATAATTCTCAGATTTGTAATTTTAACATTTAAAGCCACTCCTCTGCACTGATGAATTCATATTCTACAACTACATAAGCCCTTAATTATTGCCATATTCCATACTTCATTCAGTTGATTAGCATATTGCAACCTGAGATCAAAATTATGGTTTCCATTTCTACTCAGATCAGCTTTGTAAACTTATTGTCAATGTAAATCCACACACAGCTAGAGAAGCAGCTTAGAGATTCTGCTTTGGGGCCAGACGGACCTGGGCAGGTATTCCAACTAGATCACTATAATAGTCTCTCTTATCTTTGGCAGCTACATCCCAAGACCGTCAGTGAATTCCAGAAGCCGAGGACAGTATCCGCCTCTATATATTCTATGTTTTATTCTTTATAGTCATGCATCACTTAATGATAAAGTCACGTTCTGAGAAACACGTCGTTAGGTGATTTGTCCTTGTGCCCACATTATAGAGTGTACGTACACAAACCGAGATGGTGTGGGTTGATCACTCTACGTGGCCTCTGGATGTAATCAAGAGGCTTAGTTACACATGAGACACTTAAGATTGCTGCCAGCGTAGCATGGCATACTGTTCTACAGCAAAAAAATATTTTTTTTTTGTTCTAAGTAGGAGTACACTCTAAAATAACTATATTAAGTATAGTATACTGAATACACAAGCCAGTGCTATGCACCGTACACAATGGAATGTGCTGCACTTTTAGTGATTGGCGGCACAGTAGGTTTGCTTATGGCAGCATCACCACAAACACGTAAGCAATATGTTGGCTCTAATATCAGGACAGCTGCACCATCTCTAGGTGAGAGGAATTTTTCAGCTCCATTATAATCTTAGTTGCTCACCCTGGTAGATGCTGTACATTGTCGACTGAACCATTGTTATGAGATCTGTGATTATACGTAGATGCATAATACTTGAGATAAAGTTTAATTTATCAATTAGGCATGGTAAGCGATTAACAACAATAACCAATAATAAAGTAGAACAATTATAACAATACACTGTAGCAAAAGTTATTTAAGACTCATGAATTATTCCTGGAATTTTCCATTTAATATTTTTTTTTGTAGCTCAGTTGACCATGGGTAACCAAAACTGAAGAAAGGGAAAGAAAAACTGCAGATAAGGGGGGACTACTGCATTAGACTTGCAAATCTGGGTAAGTTCCTCAAGCATTCTGAGCCTCAGTCTCCTTGTCTGTAAATGTAGTTAATACTTGTCTGTATTATCTGTCATACCAGTGTATAGGTGTGGGCTGGAAACAAATGAGCCATTATCCCGAGACAGGTTTAACTGAGACAGGTGTAAAATGTCTATAAGGAACTCAGCAGTGTTAGGCATACAGTAAGTGCTCGATAGGTTTTTGCAGGAGGCAAGAACACCTTGCATTATGAGACGGAACGCCACATCAGGACCTCAGGTGTAGATTGATACGTAGTGGTAAGAGTGCTCTGGCTAGGCAGGGGCTGGTCCTTTATGAGTCTCTATTGGACTTTACCCACTTTCATTTAAAAAAAAATTTCTAATGCTTTTACTGGTTCATTGTAAGCATACATCGTAGTGAGAATATAATAATAATAATAATAATAATAATAATAATAATAATAATTATTATTATTATTATTATTATTATTATTATTTTGGTCCTGAGGACTGAACCGAGGGGCAGTCTACTTCTGAGTTACATAACTAGCCCCTCCCCTTTTATTTATTTATTTTATTTTTGAGACAGGTCTTGCTAAGTTGCTCAGGTTTGCCACAAACTTAGGAACCTCCTGCCTTAGCTTCCTGACTGCTGGGATGACAGGCCTGCACCACTGTGTCTGGCTTGTTATTCTAATTTATAAAGCAATTAGGATATTCTGTTAAAATATGTAGTCAATATATTTTACCTCTTACCTTTTCAATTTTTTCATCCAGCATTCTGAAGAATTCTTGTTGGCTTTCAGAGATGTGCATGCTGAAAAACAAAGGAAAGAGTAGTAGTTAAGTACCTATTTCAATGCTGTCTTAAACCTGGTCCCCTCGAATGAAAAACAGTGAATCTCTAAACTCTGGTGCAGACATTTATTTACGGCAGACTCTTCCACTGAAATAACCCCGACGTTATATTAAGGATAAATGTCATTACAGTAATCCCACAAACATGTTTCATAATAGTCTATCAGCTCCCATGATTTAAGGAATACAATTTTCTTTCAATGTGCAGATGTTATTTATAGTAGTGTTCTTGGGAGGTATGGGCCAAATATTTTTCTTCAGAAACACATTTGTGATTTAAAAAGAAATAAAGCAAGGACAAGCAGCACATGGCATATTTCAACCCTGTATGTGACATAAAAAAAAAAAAAAAAGAAGATTTATCTTTGTTATCCCGAAACACGTATTTTACAGAGACAGCCCACTCTGCAGGAGAGCCGCTGACTGTATAAGTGAGGGATGGAGACCTCTGTGAGGCTGGGGACACAGAGAGGGCTTGACACTGTTCCTCATCCGCACAGGGGACAGCACGGGCACCGACTAGGGCCTGAAATTCCTCGGGAACGTGGGAACCAGGCAGGAAGCATGTGTGTCTGAGTGCCGCCTGTTCTATGTGTCTGCTTGTCCTGCGACCCGGGTCAGCTCGCTTAGTAAGCTGCTGACCTGCTTGGTGGGGACAAAACAGAAGCAGACGAGGTGGGCAGAGAAGAAGCACAGACAGGAAGGGTGGGGGCAGGCAGCTCAGGCCTCAGTGGCAAGGCGGTCTTGATGGAAGCTGTATCTTTCTTTTTTTTTTTTACTGGTGCATTGTAATCATACATGTTTGTGAGGTATAAGCTGGTAGAGGCATACATGCACACATTTCTCATTTAACCCTTCCCCACTCCCTCCCCCTTCCTCCTTTTCAAGTTCAGTTTAGTGATTGACTTTGATATGTTTGTGAAAGTACATCATGTGCATTAGGATGTCCCCCCCCCCTTCAGTTAAGTCACCTTCTTTGCTCATCTAAGGTTTCTCCTTTGTCTGGAGTCCTTCTTATGTCCCACTTTCTCCCTAGCTTCTGCATATTAGGGAAAACATCTGATTTTTTACTTTTTGTGACTGACTAATCTCATGTAACATAATGTTTTCCAGTTCCATCCGTTTCCCTGCAAATGACATGATTTTGTTCTTCTTTATGGCTGAGTAAAATTCCATTGTGTACATATCCCAGAGTTTTGTAATTATGGCAACTGTTTCTACTGAGGAAATAGCTGGGGTGTTGGAAGGCAGTTGAGGATGCCAGGTAAGAGACGCGTACAACTGGGCACAGTGGCGCACACCTGTAATCCTTGTACTTGGAAGGCTGAGACAGGAGGATCACAGGTTGGAGGGCAGTGTTAGCAACTTAGCGAGACCCTGTTCCAAAATAAAAAAATTAAATAGGGCTGGGGGTCTAGCTCAGAGGTAGAATGCCACTGGGTTAAATCCATAGTGTGTGTGTGTGTGTGTGTGTGTGTGTGTGTGTGTGTGTGTGTGTGTCAGAGAGAGGGGGGGGAGGGAGGGAGGGAGAGAGAGAGAGAGAGAGAGAGAGAAAAGGAGGGAAGAAGAGAGGAGAGGAGAGGAGAGGAGAGGAGAGGAGAGGAGAGGAGAGGAGAGGAGAAAGGTGCTTTCAATTTACTGTTATCGCCCACTAGTCTAGTGTCTGCAGGTGTGGGTGGAGGGTAGGCTCTGGAATGGTTTTCTCCCTTCAAGCTAACTGTGAGGAGGAGCCACCTGCTATACCCTTAGCATGATGCCTCGCAATGCATTCTAGGAGTCCCCAGAGTGGGACAAGTGATCCAAAACCCTTCAGGCTTCCAGTGACAGATAGCAGGGCTCAGAGAAGGTTCTCCCCTGTGTGTAAAACCAAGATTTAACACCTGTAAGCACGGGACATCAGCTCTGATATATAAAAGGAAAACAAAGCAAATATCCGACACCATTAAACACTTCACAGTTCACAAAGCACTTTCACACGCATCATGTCGTTTCTGGCGCCCTTTATATGATTGTTCAAATAAGGCAAATGCTCTTTTTCAGGAAAGGGTCTCTTCTCTTACAGAAATTTGAAAGGCAGAGAAAAATCTGGAGCCTCTCCTCTCTAGAATGTTGGCAGAAAAGCAATTTTGTGCACTTGGTTTTCTAAGATTCCTCATAGGTTTACTTGCTTTCATACCAAAGCATTTTTTTATTTGAGCTGCTTAGTTTTTTTCCCCCCCATTCAGGGGATTGAACCCAGGGGCATTCGACCTCTGAGCTACACCTCCTAGCCTTTTTTTTTTTTTTTTTAAATTTTGAAACAGGGTCTCACTAAGTTGCTAAGGGTCTTGTTAAAGTGCTGAGACTGGCCTCACACCTGCAATCTTTCTGTCTCAGCTTCCCTAAGTACTGGGATTATAGGTATGAAACACTGCAAATGGCTGGGGCCTGTTGTTCCCCCTCCCTGCCCAGTACTAGGGATGGAATCCAGGGGTGCTGGACCACTGAACACACCGCCAACCCCTTTGACCTTGTATCTTGAGACAAGGTCTTGCTAAGTTGCCCAGGCTGGCCTTGAACTTGCCATCCTTAGGCCTAACTGCCTTAGGCTTCCAGATACCTGGGAACACAAGGGTGAGCCACCAAGCCTGGCTATTTGAACCACTTTGGATGCAAACCCTTCTAAGATTTGTACTCTTTGAATAGAGGTTCCACCACAAACACTCCTGAGCTTTTACTTACTCACTAGGGGCCATTTCCCTCGATCTTAAATCACAGCACTCTACCATAAGACGGCAATACCCAGAGCCACTCAGCACCCAGTTGGGTTCACCAACCATGTCCAAGCAAAAGGGCCTCCAACTCTAGTGCTTTAAGCTCCTTGCCTGCCTTTGAGAGTTTTCTCTCCTTTCTTCTCCTTAGAGTGCTGTCAGTTCCTTTCGGCTTCCTCCCACCTGCAGCTTCTACTCCATGCTTGGGAAGAGCACGGCCAACTTTCTGAGCTGTGTGTGAAGCTGGTGTAGCAGGCTCCGAGGGGACTGGGGGCCTCCTGCCAGTGTACAGTGTGCATTTCTGGCCATTTTGGCTGCTCAGATGCCCTTTGGGCGCCCTTACTGTTCTTAACCATGCGCGGGACAGATGAGGTTGCTGGACAGCTGTAGCTCTCAGATACGAAAGGCATCAAGATATGGGTATATTTTGAAGCAGGGTCTAGCTAAGTTGCTGAGGTGGGCTTCAAACCTGCGATCCTCCTGTCTCAGCCTCCCAAGTACTGAGATTAAAAAGGGCTGGAGGTATAGCTTGGAGGTAGAATGCCCCTGGTTCAATCTCCCCCCAAATTAAAAAAATATATATATACATATATATCTTTTATTTTTTATTATCTTTTATTTTTAAAGATACATATTTATCTTTTTTATGTATATATGTAGTTTTTCCCAAAGGAAACTCCAAGAGACCTCATTAAAATGGCACTTTTTGGTTTTGGAATTGATGAAAACTTTCTGGTTGTCATTTTTAGCATATATTGCCAAGCACATAACAGGAGAGTAATAAATATTTCTTTATTAACTGACAAAGTGCTCTCTATTTAAATCCATGGGACTGGTGACCCCTTCCAGAGGCAGCATAGTTTGTTGGCATGGGTGGGGTGCGGGACCTCAGATTCCTCATCTGTGAACAAGCAGGACTGCAGTTAAGAACCGATGAATAAGCCGGGCGTGGTGGCGCACGCTTGTAATCCCAGCATTCAGGAAGCTGAGACTGGAGGATCCAGGTTCGCGGTCAGCCTCAGTTACCTAGTGAGGCACTCCGAAACTTAGTGAGACCTGGTTTCAAAATAAAGAATAAAAAATAGGGCTGGGGGTATAGCTCAGAGGTAGAATGCCCTTGAGTTCAATCCCCAGTACCGCAAAAAAAAAAAAAAAAAAAAAAAGAACCGATGAATATTACTAATTTCCATTTGCTCCTTTATTTAGCAGGAACAGCATGAAAAACAGCAACATTTGGATAGCGCTAATGCACAAGCACACCGGAGGGATGAGAGGGGACTTCTTAACTTTGCAAAGGTGTCGGCCCCAGACCTCAGGCTGCAGAGAGTGACGCAGGCACAGAAAGCTCAGTGGCTTCAGTCCTGCCAGGTCCCTGCCTGCCTGCCTTTCTTTTCTTTCATCTAAGATTAGAACGCACTTGCCTGCCTTGGCCTTCCCCGGTAACCCACCACAGTCGATTCTGCCTAACCACAGTGTGTTCACTGTGTTAGGCAGAATCGACTGACACTTGTTATAATCAGAGCCTCATGCACGAGACAAGCTCTAGTCAACTCCACTGTCACCGGGAGCATGGGACTTGCCGTCAGAGCAGCAAATGCCCACATGGGGTCCTAGTTACCTGCTATTGTCTCAGGTGTGGTGTGATCTGAAGGTCTGCGGCATACTCTGCTGTTCTCCTGGGTTCATTCCAGATGGAGGAGTAGAAACCTCTTCAACAGGGCAGAGATAATTGTGTGTGTGTGTGTGTGTGTGTGTGTGTGTGTGTGTGTGTGTAGTACTGGGGATTAAACCCAGGGTGCTCTACCTCTGAGCTATAGCAAGCCCTTTTAATTTTATATTATTCTATTTTAAAATTTTTGGTATTGGAAGTTGAAGTCAGGGGCATTCTACCTCTGAGCTACACTCCCAGCCTTATTTATTTATTTGCAGTACTGGGGATTGAACTGAGGGGCATTCTACCTCCGAGCTATACCCCCAGTCTTATTTTTTTATTCTTTATTTTGAAACAGGGTCTCACTAAGTTGTAGAGAGCCTCACTACGTAGCTGAGGCTGGCTGCGAACCCGGATTCTCAAGTCTCAGCCTCCCAAATGCTGGGATTACAAGCGTGTGCCACCACGCCCGGCTTATTTATTTACTTACTTACTTATTTATTTATTTCTATTTTGGAACAGGGTCTCGCTAAATTGCTGAGAGTATCGTTAAGATGTTGAGGCTGGCCTGGAACCCGAGATCCTTCTGTCTCAGCCTCCCAACTACTGGGATGACAGGCATGCTCTACCATGCCCAGCTCAGAGACAGAACTTTTACCCTGATCTACTTTCTATCAACTGATTTGCTCCTGGATAAACATGATCCTCTCTTTCCATGTGGAAATCCTATTTAATACAGCAGCATTAATATAGGATGGAACGCATTAAAGATGGAACGCTGCACTGTGAGAAACAGTCCCTGGTAGCAACCTGATTCTAAATTCTTTCTGATGCAGAATTCGATGATGGTGGCTGGGGAGAGAGAGGAGGCAAAGCCCAAGGGCTTCCCTATCTTTCCTCCAGATCATAGAAGGAACTACTAAGTTGTTCATGACTTAAGTTCATATACTATGAATACTTGATGCTAAGATGAATACTTGATGCTAAGATTAGATCTATAAATCTTCTACAAATGTGTATATATTCGTGCCTGATTTAAGTAATACAGCTCAACAATTTCAGTAATTCCTATTTCTTTTCTTTTCTTTTTTTTTTTTTTTTTTTTGCGGTACTGGGGATTGAACTCAGGGGCATTCTACCTCCGAGCTACACCCCCAGCCATATTTTTTATTCTTTATTTTGAAACCAAGTCTCACTAAGTTGCGGAGTACCTCACCAGGTAGCTGAGGCTGGCAGCGAACCCGGATCCTCCGGTCTCAGCCTCCCAAATGCTGGGATTACAATCATGCACCACCACGCCCAGCTAGTAATTCCTATTTCTAATAATTAAAGCTCAATCTTGCACAAGGTGCTGGGGTCCTAGTTAGTACGGCAAAGCTTTATGAGCTCACTCATAAAGGACTTCTCAAAGGTTCTTTTTTTCTGTGTCTTCTTAGCTTTATGGTACTCAGGATAACAACACTCCAGAATCTTTATGCAAAGTAACCAAATTAAGGAATGATGGGCAAAATGGGCTTCAGAACTGAAAGACTTATGGCTTTCATTTCTAATGACTTGAAAAAATAGTCTCCAGGGCTGGGGGTGTAGTTCATTGGTGGAGTACTTGCCTAGCATGTGCAAGGTTCTGAATTCCATCCCTACTACCACAATAAATAAATACTAGAGCTTCCACATGAAAGAAAAAAAAAAGAGTTAAAGTTCTAATTCCTTAATACCTCACTCATGAAGGATGGCAGAACGTGCCACCCCAAATATGCCACTTTGGCACATTGATTATTTTGAGCTAAAGACACTTGAAAAATAGCAGGTGCAGAAGGGGCACTCTGACCTCTGACCTCCACCTTTCTTCTTGAAAGCAGGAGACAAATCCATGTGAATGATGCTTCTCCCTCTACTAGGAGGAGAGAAGTATTCCTACCAGTAGAGATGGGGGGGTCACCACCAGGAGAATTCTGTACAAACAGGCCTTGTTAAATAACGTCCATTTCCCTTTGCTCTCTGCACCTATTCTAGATACTTTTCCACGATTGCCTCTTTGTTCTTCCTAGTACTCAAACACGTAGGTTTCTGCTACTTCTTTGGATCTTTATTATCCTATGGGGACTCCCAGGTACACGCAAAAATCTGTATACTTTTCTCCTGTTAATGTCTTAGGTCGATTTAATTCTTGAGCCCAGCTGGAAGCGCTAGGATGGAGGCAAAGTTCTGCCTCTCCTAGATCTGCAGAAACGAAGTTCAGTTACCCAGAGGGCTCCCGATTCCTCGTGGACCGAATACAGTTCTTTCTCCAGGATCACCGTTGCTTCTCATTTGCGTTCCTTCTGATCTTCACCTCATTACAGACGCCCACTAGTAACACACACAGCTCGCTTTTATTTATTCAGTTAATTACTTTGTTTTCGAAAAATGGCATAATAAGCACACATGAAGTCACAAGGACAACAGCCAGAACCCTTGACAGCCAGCGGGGGCTGCCTCCAGCTTAGTTCCCAGTTCCCACTTGTGTGTGCTCTCCCATCCTGGGGCAGCCAGCGCCCCGTGCTCACTCACCTGCCTTTTATGTAGTTTTACTGTGATTCTATGTGTGTGTGCTTTTTTTTTTTTTTTGCCATACAGGGCATTCTACCTCTGAGCTACACCCCCAGTCCTATTTTTTATTTTTTGTTCTTTGTTTTGAAACAGGGTCTCACTAAGTTGTGTATGACCTCACTAAGTAGCTGAGGCTGGCCATGAACCCAGATCCTCTGGTCTCAGTCTCCCAAGTACTTATGTGTGCTTTTAAAAAGCTAATTATCCATTTCAGTTGTGGTAACTTTATATATATATATATATGTGTGTGTGTGTGTATATATTGTACGTGTGGTGCTGGGGATTGAACCCAAAGGTATTCTATCTCCAAGCTCTACCTCTAGCCCTTTTAAAAATTATTTATTTATTTATTTATTTATTTATTTATTTATTTAGTTGTTGTTGTTGTTTTGAAGCAGGGTCTGCTAGGTTGCTGAGAGCCTCACTAAGTTGCTGAGGCTGGAAGCGAAACTGCGATCCTCCTATCTCAGCCTCCTAAGTACTGGGATTATAGGTGCGTACCATCATGCCTGGCTTGTTTGAACTTCATAAGGTCTATGCAATCCTGCGGGGACTACTCTTTTTTCCTAATATATTATTTCTAGAGTCCATACAGCATTGGGCACTGCTGCAGAGCATTTGATTAAGCTGCTGACTGATACTCCGCTCCGTGCATGCAGTAGAGTTCATCTATCCAACCTCCTGTTACAGGGCATTTGGGTTTTTCCAATGTTTAAGACGTTCTTACCAAGCGTCAAACAGTGTGATAAGCACTGGGCATACATTATTTCACTTAATCCTTAGCCTTGTACAACAACATTTTTCACTTCCATTTTTCTCTGAGAAAAATGGAAACTCAAAGACCTTGGGTCAACCTGCCTAAGATAACAAAGCCACCAAGAATGTTTTCGACATGTAGCATCAGGCAAAGGTTACTTGTCTTTAGGGGATGGGACTGTCTTTCTCTTTATCAAGGGGGAACCTGATTATTTTCTTTTACTTAGTTACTTTTTGGGCAGTGTGTGCTAGGTATGAAAGCTAGCACCTTGAATATGCTAGCCAAGCACTCTACTACTGAGCTACACCCTCAGCTCTGTCTTATTTTATACACTTGCATAATAAGTCATGGTTTCTTTGATCCTACATGTCAGCAGAAGGAAAAGTAAATCTCAGCTGGGTGTGGTGGTGAATGCCTATAATCCCAGTTCTTGGGAAGCTGAGACAGGAGGATTACAAGTTCTAAGTCAGCCTCAGTAACTTAGTGAGGCTGTCAGTCACTTAGCGAGATCCTTTTTCAAAATAAAATAAAATAGGGCTGGGGGGTGTAGCTTGAAGGTAGAATGCCACTGGATTCAGTCCCCAGCACCACACACCACACACACACACACACACACACACACACACACACACACACAGAGTAAAACACTTTCCTCCACCTTCCAGAAAGATTTCTTGGTTGAATTCCAGGCACTCAGAGTTCTGATTCACAGCTTAAAGCACACACACAGCGCGCGCACACACACACACACACACACACACACACACACACACTGCTGTGTGTGGAAAACACAAGATTTTCTCTTCTTCATTTTAATGTAAACACATGAGCCAATTTAATAAACTTCTCTGGAAGTCACAGCACATGCCAGTCTGCAAAGTGTGCTGCTTCAGTGTGTCAAAGTTAAATAAGCATTCTCTCTAATGGGACACAGGAATAAACACTCCCCCATTCATGTAAGTCTAAATCTAAAATAAGGTAAATATTTAAAAATAGCATGGAGTTGGGGGTGTGGCCGAGTAGTACAGTCTAGCATGCATGAAGCCCTGGGTTCCATCCCCAGCACCGCAGAAAAACTAAAAACAAATAAAAATAAAAAAAATAGCATATTTCAGAGGGCTTGGGTGAAAATAGGCTCCGGTTGTTATCAGAGACCTGTTGTTCCCAAAGGCAGACCAAGTGCATAAAAGCGATTAGGAGGGAGGCCGAGTAGGAAGGTCAGGGTTATAGAACAACATATATGTAAGGGTGAGAAAGATCAGTTGCATTGACACTGTAAACCACAGCGAATTTTAAAATGTTCTGTCTTCTCTGAAGGCAAAAATCAAATCACTGCACAGCCCCCCTCCGCCACTCCCAGCGTGTCTCAAGCCCGGTGGCCTTGGTTCTAGGATGCACAGACTCTGAACCTGGTAAAGTGATTAGCAACTTGGTTATTTGGACTCCGTTTTCTAGGAATGTCCAGAGATAACACAGTGTCTGCTTATGATTTTGATTTATGGTGCTATAATTTACTTGGAATAATCAGATATACTCTGGTGTGGGAGGCGACTACATCACATGTACCTGTGACACGGGTACCAGCAGGGAGTGTGTTGGTACTGAGGTGGGGTCCCACAGCAGAGAGTTTTGGCCTCTGGGATGACAGTGCCTCTTTTAAGAGAGGAGAGGAGAGCTTCCTGGTCACAGAAAGTGTGTTTTATTGCCAAGGTAGTCAGTTCTAGAATAATCTAGGAAACTACTCATTATTCCTTTTACAAAATGCATTCACTATTTTAATAAAATGTTTATAAATGGTCCTATGGTGGTAATCAACAATTGTATTTCCAAGTACCTACTCTACTTATTCCACTGAGGAAATGTACTGTATGTATCCTTGTGTGATGTAATCTTTGTTTTTTTAAGTTAGGGATTTTTTTTTCCTTTACTATTTCTTTAAACTTTATCTTTCACTCCTGCAGATTGAACTGAACCCCACCCATGCCAAGCAAGCACTCTACCACCGAGCTATATTTCCATCCCATTTTGAACTTTTTTTGTGTGTGTGTACGTGTGTACTGAGGTACTGAGGACTGACCCCAGGGTGTTCTACCTGAGCTACATCCCTAGACCTATTTTATTTTGAAACAGGGTCTTGCTTAGTTGCAGAGGGCCTCACTAAGTTGCTGAGGCTGGCTGAGAACCTGCAATCTTCCTGTCTCAGCTTCCCAAGTACTGAGACTACAAGTGTGTGCCACCAGGCTTGCCTGTTTTGAACTCTTTGATTGTAAAATGCATAACATGTAGAAAATATATAATATTATTTATATTTTAAAAGTGATACACAACCATGTAATTACCACTCAGATTAAGAAATACAGCCAACCAGTCAGAAGGAACCACTATTTTGAATTAAATGTCTTTCCATTTCCTTGCTTTTTTTGTTTTACCATCCTTTTGTATACAATATATTGGTTAGTTCTGTCTGTCTTTGAGCTTTATATGAAGAAAAGCATACATAGACACATACTGCTACTTACTAAGCTGTAGCAACTTCATATTTATGAGATTTCTCTATCTTGATATGTGTAGCTATGGGCCATTCATTTATACTGATGTGTATATATATATATAGTTTTGAGGGACATTTTATTTTACCTTCAAGAGCGCAAGTAAACAATAATGCTGTGGACATTTCAAAATATGTCTCTTGGCACAGATGTTACAAGAGTTTTTCAAGGATGTATACCTGGGAGTAGAGTTGTTGGGGATAAAGGTTCAATTTTACTAGAAAATGCAAGTTGTTTTCCAAACCTACCAGCAGGGAAGGATAAGAATTTCTTTTGTTCCATATCCTTTTTTTTCTTTTGATACTAGGTTTTGAACCCATGGGCATTCTACCTCTTAGTTATACCTGCAGCCCTATTCATTTATTTATTTTGAAACAAGGTCTCACTAGGTTGCTGAGAGTCTTGCTAAGTTTCTAAGGCTGGTTTTATGCCTGAGACCCTCCTGTCTCAGCCTCCTGAGTACTGGGATTACAGGTGTGCACCACTACTCCTGGATTGGTCAACCTTTTGTCTCAGCACACTTCTAAATTTTTGCCAGTCTGGAGGTCTTTCATATATATCAGTCATTCGTGTTTCCTTTCTGGTCAAATAGTTGTTCAAGTCATAAGCCTGGTTTTCAATGGGTTCTCTATCTTTTACTTATTTATGTGTAGAATTCTTTCTTATATCCTAGAAATCCAACTGCTGTCATTTTTATGGTCTTCTCTTTTTTTTTTTTTTTTTTTTTT